>JAPYZC010004605.1:0-10062 GCA_030522665.1 Ichneumoninae sp. A BG-2022a | reverse complement strand
TTCAAAAAATAGTATTTTTAAACCGGAAGTGACCTATTTCCGGTGTGGCGTCACTTCCGTTAGAAAAATAGTATTTTCAAACCGGAAGTGACTTATTTCGGGTATGGTGTCACTTCCGGTAGAAAAATGATCTTTTGAAACCGCACGTTACGTATTTCTGGTATGACGTCGCTTCCGTTTTGAAAATCTCGTTTTTCGACCGGTAGTGACGTCGTACCGACAATACGTAAGGTGCGGTTTGAAAAGATCATTTTTCGACCGGAGGTGACGCCATACCGGAAATAAGTCACTTCCGGTTTGAAAATACTATTCAAACGTCCGATTGAAAAATGAGAATTTCAAGGCGAAAGTGCCGTATTCCCGATATGAAATTTCTCATTTTTCGTTATAATTTCGTTACTTTGATAACACGAAAGTTCGACATCGTACCTCGTAAATATCGACGCAGCTTAATCAAGAATTATTTATAGACACGCGCCCCTGTGTAAACGAAGGCCGTAAAACAATGTTGAAAACGATGATGAA
This sequence comes from Ichneumoninae sp. A BG-2022a, assembly GCA_030522665.1. Lineage (NCBI taxonomy): Eukaryota > Metazoa > Arthropoda > Insecta > Hymenoptera > Ichneumonidae > Ichneumoninae sp. A BG-2022a. The sequence goes on along the minus strand of JAPYZC010004605.1, from coordinate 9,537 downwards.
GGCACGTCACTGATTTAGTTCGTAGATAAACCGAGAGAAAGTTTTGTCTCAGGGTTGTTACGAAGACGCGGTGAAAAATTGTCCGAGACGGATGAGGGAGCTTTCCGCCTCCTTCAGCTCCACCCCTTCCAACCCCCTCACATTTACGCTCGATCTTGTTCCCTGCAACCGAAGTAGGCTTCCGTGACACAGCGTTTACCGATTTAATTGTAATTACGTACCCCGACTCGCCAAATATATATACCTGTCAGGCCTAATGCTCTAATGACACGACAAAAATTCAAGGACGCCCTGTTCCACTTTCCCAAGCTCGTCCCTCTCGTTTTCATTCGTTCCATCGAACTTACGGGCTGTTGTCACACTCTATCATTATTACCGAGTACACGAATCCTCGGTAATATTCGTTGGATTGTCGATGACAAACTATTCGCATGTCTAAACAGGTGACAGATGTGACATCGACCGAGAAATTGTACAATTGACAAATCAATTTGTCCTTCTCATCGTCCGTCAATGATTTACCTAAATAGATAAATCATTGACGGACGATGAAGAAATTGATTCCCATCTCTCACCCTGTGTACAGGTATAAAACAGCGTACATGAGTGTGTAGCGGAGTGGGGCAAAATGGGACTGTGGGGCAAAACGGGACTGTGGGGCAAAACGGGTTTTGAAATCCGGATGGATCATTGGGACAAAATGAGACATCTATAAATTATTGGAAAATGGATTGTCGATGACAAACTATTCGCGTGTCTAAACAGGTGACAGATGTGACATCGACCGATAAATTGTACAATTGACAATTCAATTTTTTTGCTCATCGTCCGTCAATGATTTACTTAAATAGATAAATCATTGACGGACGATGAACAAATTGATTCGTTAATTGTACAATTTCCCGGTTAATATCACATCTCTCACCCTGTGTACAGGCATAAAACAACGTACATGGGTGTGTAGCAGAGTGGGGAAAAATGGGACTGTGGGGCAAAACGGGTTTGAAAATCCGGATGAATTATTGGGACAAAATGAGACATCCATGAATTATTGGAAAATGGATTGTCGATGACAAACTATTCGCGTGTCTAAACAGGTGACAGATGTGACATCGACCGAGAAATTGTACAATTGACAAATCAATTTGTTTGCTCATCGTCCGTCAATGATTTACTTAAATAGATAAATCATTGACGGATGATGAACAAAGTGATTCGTTAATTGTGCAATTTCCCGGTTAATATCACATCTCTCACCCTGTGTACAGGTATAAAACAGCGTACATGAGTGTGTAGCGGAGTGGGGCAAAATGGGACTGTGGGGCAAAACGGGTTTGAAAATCCGGATGGATCATTGGGACAAAATGAGACATCCATAAATTATTGGAAAATGGATTGTCGATGACAAACTATTCGCGTGTCTAAACAGGTGACAGATGTGACATCGACCGAGAAATTGCACAATTGACAAATCAATTTGTTTGCTCATCGTCCGTCAATGATTTACCTAAATAGATAAATCATTGATGGACGATGAAGAAATTGATTCGTTAATTGTACAATTTCCCGGTTAATATCCCATCTCTCACCCTGTGTACAGGTATAAAACAGCGTAAATGAGTGTGTAGCGGAGTGGGGCAAAATGGGACTGTGGGGCAAAACGGGTTTGAAAATCCGGATGGATCATTGGGACAAAATGAGACATCCATGAATTATTGGAAAGTGGATTGTCGATGACTAATTATTCGCGTGTCTAAACACGTGACAGATGTGACATCAACCGAGAAATTGTCCAATTGACAAATCAATTTGTTTGCTCATCGTCCGTCAATGATTTACTTAAATAGATAAATCATTGACGGATGATGAACGAACAATTGATTCGTTAATTGTACAATTTCCCGGTTAATATCACATCACCCACCCTGTGTACAGGTAATAAAACAGCGTACAAGAGTGTGTAACGGAGTGGGGCCAAACGGGTTTGAAAATCCGGATGCATCATTGGGACGAAATGAGGCATCCAAAAATTATAGGAAAATTGAATTTTGCACCACTGTCCCATTTTGCCTCGCTCTCCCCTAGGGATACAGTGCAAAAAAATATTCCGGGATTTTGTAATTAAGTTTCATTTCATTCTTACAATCAGAATAAATATTTTGATGATAAAAATTTTTATGAAACTTAACAAAATCTAGGATTTTTTTTACACTCCCATTTTGGCATTCCCAATACCTACAGGTGTGCACCGAGCGCGGCTGGCGAGAATACACGGGGGAGAACAACGCGTTCAATAAAGACCGCTGGAACTTGTGGTGGAGATCCGGAGGTTTTCCTTCCTCGCACTACAAGACCTTACTACCCTGGCAGGTACTATGAAAACCTAATTGTGAGAAAACAAAGATTGCTAATAAAAAAAATATGTATGAACGACAATAAAATTTATTCGTCGCGATTGGCACAAACATTTGATCCGCCGAAAGAGCAAAGTTGAGTCCAATCAAACCATAGTTGCTGATTTTAATTATTTATGCGCTCATGCTTGGCAATTAGATGATTTATTTACTTAATTTTTTTACCGAATATACTTAAATTATTCTATCGGAAATAAATCAATGTATCGTTCCGTAGTTTGTCAATCGAATACCAAAGGGAAGTTCGATCTGCAGAAAGAACAATCTCGTGAGGCATTTGAAGTGCATGAAGAAGGTGTACGGTTCGATTTACGATATAAGTCCTCTCGGTTACAATTTACCTTCGGAATACACAAAGCTCGCAGCGGATTGCAGCCGTTTCGAGAAGGACGAGAGAGTCTGGATTTGCAAGCCGGTCGGACAAAGCCAAGGCCGAGGAATTTTTCTCTTCAGGGTGAGGAGCGATTCATTCCAGCGACGAGGCAACGCGCAATCGTGGACTTTTTTTTCTTCTTGTTCTCCAGAAACTGAGCGATCTCACGTACGACAGCGCAGCCGTGGTGCAGAGATATATCGAAAAGCCACTTCTCATAGGCGGCTACAAGTTCGATCTTCGTCTCTACGTTTGCGTGCCTTCGTATCGACCCTTGACGATTTATCTCTACAAGGAGGGTCTGGCTCGTTTCGCGACGGAAAAATTTTCCCTCGACAGCCTCGACGATCCGTTTCGTCATCTGACAAATTTTGCGCTCAACAAACTCGGGCCCGGCTACTCGAGGAAGAAGGAGAGAATCGGCGCCGGCTGCAAGTGGAGCTTCAGACAATTGAGAAGATATCTGGAACAGTCGCGCCAGTACGACTGGTTCATGTGGCAGAGGATCGCTTGCCTCGTCAGCCTGACGATACTGAGCCAAACGGCCGGAGTTCCAAGATCATCCAATTGCTTCGAATTCTTTGGCTTCGACGTGCTCATCGACGAGAATCTCAAACCTTGGCTGTTGGAAGTATAAATGACAAAAAAAAATTAATTATTTCGTTTTCACATGTGAATATGTATGAAATTTTGTGACTTTTTTTAAACTCTCGATAAATCTCTAGGTGAACGTGAGTCCCGCTCTCGGCAACGACTGCGAAGTGGATTCCGAAGTTAAAAAGCCATTGCTCCACGACCTCTTCGATCTACTCGGACTTCCGGTCTGCAATACGGGACTGTCGCTCTTCAAGATTTGGACTTCCGGAAGTCCGATCGCGACGGACAACGAGAACGACGAGGGATACTGCAATTCCAAGTTCTATCAGACACGCTGCTCGAAAAGGAGGTGCAGGGTCAATCAAGAGTCCGTGACGCTCGTCGACGATTGTCCGGAGACTCATGGCATGGTAAACTTCCACAAGAACTATTTTTATTCCATAAACCTTTCCCATTCGATCTGTCCATTTTTTTATTTTTTTTTGTAGCCCGATGATGGCTCGTCCCCTGGCGGAGACCTGTGCCACTCTCTTCAATTCGATCTGTCCATGAGACAAGCTATCGTTAATAGTTATCTGTATGACAAGCCCGTAAAAAGGGAGTTCTCGACTCCCCTTTCTACGCCCTTGCCATTCGCATAATTTTTCCTAACAAGTTCACAATTTTTTTCATTTTTAGGAACTGTGCAAAGAGAAGCATTTTCTCGTACTGTCGCTAGTGCAATAAAAAATATTAAAAATTGTACGCATGCACAATATTTTTCTCAGACGCAATGCACAAAAGCGCCTTTCTTCGCACACTTCTCCGGAACGGAAAGTGGGATTTTACGTGTATAGGTTACGAAATAGTACATTGCGATACTAGTGCGAAATAGTATATTATGCCATAAGGGAGGACGTGCGTTTTTTCACCGAGTGTGAAGTTTGATGCTCGAACGAAGCGAGGGCAGAAATCCACACGAGGTGAAAATGCACTTTCTCCCTTGTGGCATACAATTTTTTTCCGATTTCGTTAAAATAACTACATTTCTTGAGTCGCAAAATCGTCATCTTCGCCAATGACCAATACTCACCCGGGAGTAACAGAGCTTCCAGCGGGGGTAATGAGCCCTATTACTCTCTAGGGAGTAATGAAATTGTACCACGCACATGTTAATAATGATCATCGGTCAATAATAGGCTATTTTCCGCCGGTATTACACGAATGTGGTTATTTTAGCGCAGTCAGGAAAAATAGTACATTACTCCACAAGGGCGAAAAACGTTTTGCTGTAATCACACGAATTAGAAAAAGTGTTTTCATCACTCGGTGCGGAAATGGCCACTTTTCCGCTCGCTTCGCGTGCGTAAAATCGCCATTTTCGCACCTTGTGATGAAAAATTTCGTACATCCCTCGTGCGAATAGACATTACTCCACGAGGGCGAAAAAGTGTTTCGCACGAGGGATGTTCGAAATTTTGGTTTTGAGGTTTTACGCACGCGAATTGGGCGGAAAAGTTGCCATTTCCGCACCGAGTGATGACAAACAATTTTCAGTTTAGCCATCATAACAATTAATTTTTATTGCAGCTTCGACACTCGAACACGGGGGATTGCGGGGCGACTTTTCCTCGTTACAATCCTCTCTTCGTTGAGAAGAGCTTCCAAACAAAGTTCTCGAGGGGTTTCAAAGGGGCAACGAAGAACAACGAGCAGCCCGGTACATTTGTATGGGACAACGGCAAAGACTGGAGGAATCCAAGCACCAGAGAAGGTGGCTGGATAAGAATTTATCCCCTGACGAGCCACGAGTTGCCGGAGACTGCGGAATTCGTGCAAACACCGGTTCATCAAACCGCACCGAGAGGAGCCGAGAGGGAGGTGAAGAGCAGCGTTCTTTCCATTCAAAAGTAAATGTTTTCCTCCGATGCCTGAATATTTGTACGAGATGACTTTTTTTTACGGTTTTGTTTTCGTCGCAGATTCGTCAAAGTTGCCAAAGACGTTCATCGAGAATTTGGCAAACTGGGAGACGAGCGCTGCAACGAGATCCTCGGGAGAACGCTTGATCTGAGCACGGAAATTTGGCTCCCGGAAAAATGACATCCACGACTCACTTGTGTACATATGGTCCATTACTTTGGCCTACTTTTTTTGCAATTTTGAATATTATTCGTTCGTCGCTCTGCCCCGCGCCGATCGACTGTACATATAAATGTCACTGGCCTTCGATATTCAGAGCTATCACACTGTCGCAAATCTACAGACCCGCTAAGTTCGTTCGGGATTCGACGAAACGGACGGATGCGTAACATTTTTTTCCTAATATCTCTCTATAATATAAAAAAAACGTCTCGCCGCCGCCGTGTCAAGAATCGAGCGGAAGGGGACTCTTAATAACGTAAGTCCCTTTGATGGACTTATGCCCTTATTAAGGTATGAGTACGAATGCTGTGAGTGTCTGCGAGTGCCTGTGAATGTCAATGGTTGCGAGCGCGCGGGCCGCAAAAACCGCTAGTACATATATATATATAAAACTTTCTTCAGCTTCATTGAAACGATTGTTCTAGAAGAAAAAGAAAAGATAAGGAATCGGTGAAGGAACGTACAGAGATACGTAAAATTGACTTACGAAGATTTTTTTCCAAAGGAATACTTGGTTTATTCGGATTTTTCGCACGAATGTTTATTATTACATTTTCGTAATAAACTTAGACTCCCTTGGCCGCCAGTCTCTTGTCACGCTCCTCCGCGATGGAGAGCTTGACACCCTTGCCCTTCGGTAAGCTGACGTAAGCTTTGGCTCCCTTGCCGATGATGAAGACGTTGTTTAACCTTTATTGACAAAAAAAACACGAAATACGCTTAAGAACGATGCTTGAAAAGATTTAATTTCTTAATTATGTAAATCGAAGCCACAAGGTCGCATCGACTGTGTATGAAACGCAGATGCATACGACGTTCCGACTTTGGAGCGAAAAATATTGATGAAAATTAAATAATCAATTTGTGCTCTCCTTGGGTAGTACGAAAAGACCATTGTCTTGGTCAATCAGTGACCATTGAGAAGAGTACTTTAATCTTGGCCAAGTATTGACTGCGTCGAGCTTTAAAAGCTTGCGACACAGCTTCGATATGGCCAATAAAAACGTGTTCAATCAAAAAATGTAAAACAAAAAAAAAACAGATTGTAGTAGATTTAAATTACCTGGTAGCGAAAGTGTGTCCTTGGGAATCCTTGATGTGGCAAATGTCGAAGGATCCGGGATGACGTTCGCGGCTCACAACGCTGCCGACACGTCCCAAATTCCTTCCGCCAGTGATCATGCACAAGTTACCTGAGGACGAAATTTATATTCACAATCAATATAGAACATTCGATTTTACTGCCAATCTTTGTAGATCTGTCGTAAAAAAACATCTAAAAAAATTATTAACAATCTGTATTCTATTAAGTGTTCAGCAGTCACTGCGAATTTTCATTATCGACGTATGTGAATTCTGTAATATTACTCTCTCATTGTATTTGTCACGTTGTGCAAATCGATTCCACAGCATAATGAAATGAATCACAATTAACATCGACGCGAATAAATATATATTCCAATTAATTTAAATAGATATAAATTTGACTGTTCTTTTGTTTTGTTTTTTTTCACTCTTTTTTTATTTTGTCGACTTGTGTCTCACCAGAGTCGAAACGGATTGAGTCGAGGATTTTGCTGGTGGCAATGTCCAGTTGGATGGTGTCGTTGACCTTGATAACAGGGTCGGGGTAACGAACGGTCCTACCGTCGTGCGTGACCAGGAAGGGAATTCCCTTGGGTCCGGTCTGTACGCGCTTGACTTTGCAAAGCTTGTACTGAAAAGCAAAACGTAAGTTAAAAAAATATATCAATAACGCAAAAAGATTCGGTAAGTCACTGCTTCTCATTTTTCAATCTAATAAACTCACCTTGGCCTCGTCGTCCGTAATTCTGTGAATGGTGAAACGTCCCTTAACATCATAGATCAGACGGAAGAATTCACCAGTCTTTTCAATGGTTATCACATCTGAAATACATCATTTTCACTCAGTTAGTATAAAGTAGTGTAATTTTTTCACAGGTAAAAATACCCATCATTATAGTAAGTCGCACACTGTTAACTGTTAAAACTTTAAGTTCAATTCAAATAATCATTGCAGTGTGTTTATATATTCCAAAAAATACTATGAAAAGTTTTTCTTAAACATAGTGGCCGTTTTCTCCCCAGAAAAAAATTCCCTGACTTTTCCCTAACCAATTAAAAATGTTCCCCGACCAAACTTCTAACTACTTCTATTTAAAAAAATGAATGTTGCAAATGAAAATGCCTAATTATTGTATTAATGTTTAATTCTATATATATATTTTTTTTCTTTCAAAATGTTCCCATTTTTCTTCTTGAAGGCTCCGTTTATTTACTTATTTATTTATACAAGGTTCGGCGACAATTTACTTTTTCCCTGACCAATTTTGAAATTCCCTGACTTTTCCCGGTTATCCCGGTTTTCCCTGACCGCGGCCGCAATGTTTCATATGTAATTTCTTGATGTGACTTATCGACAACATGACAATCAAAGTATTACACAAAATAACATTTATATTTATAAAATGTATAATTTACTCCATAGATAACATTATCGATAAAATATCGTTTGCAGGTAAAGTTAATTAATCAGTTATTTACCGTCACGCATGGCTAACATAAAGTAAAATATTACCGCTCATTTTAGTAAGTTGCATGCTGCAAACTGTTAAAACTGCAACTTTCGTTCAAATAGTCGTTGCAGTATGCTTATACAATCCAAAAATTATGATAAAAAGTTAATTTTTTTAATTACACAACTTTTTGTCGAGATCCATCAGAGCGATTTCTTTAATAAAAAAAAAAAAAAAATATTTCTAAAAGTTAAAAAAATTATGATTCTGTATCCTCCTTGGGTAGTACGGAAAGAACACAAAATTCAATCAGTGACCTTAATAGAAGGAACAATTATTCTTGGCTCAATTTTGACTGCGACGTTTAGAGAAAAAAATGCCACAGCTTCGAATCGGCCCATCATTATATGCGACACGCCGATAAAATCGTGTTAACTCACCCATGAAACCAGCAGGGTAGTTTGGGTCCGTACGGATTTTGCCGTCGACCTTGATCAGACGTTGCATAACGATTTTTGTTACTTCGGAGTTGGTCAGAGCGTACTTCAACCTGTTACGGAGGAAGATGACCAGGGGAAGCGACTCCCGTAGCTTGTGCGGCCCGGAGGATGGTCTGGGGGCGTAGACGCCTCCCAGTTTGTCCAACATCCATGCCTTGGGCGCATTGAGACGCTTCAAGTGCTTTTTAGGTCCTCGGGCCTGAAAAATAAAGCAATTAAATGAGTCACTGTTAAACACGCCTGTACATTGTTTTTCGTGCGTCCCGAATCGTTGGTGATTTGGAGGTTAGCAACAAAAAATTGTAATTGTTTTGTTTTCATTTTCGTAAACAAGAAAATGTGTCTCTGTAAAAGTCGTTTCTACTGTCGGCAATGCTCGAATATTTCGATGGTCGAGCGTGTTAGGATCGCAACGAATAAAAATGTCAGGTGTACGAAAGCCACGAGAGCGAGAGACGCGCGCTCAAGTAAACGTTCGTTATATCGGTAATCGAGCTCGTTCTTAATCGGAAATACACAAACGGAATTACACTTCGATATATCCACTGTTATTTTCGGCTGAGTAATTTAACTTTGAATCACCGTTTATCAACGATGTTTGCGGATTTCGTGTTGTCGAGGCGAAGCAAACTTACCATCTTGGATCTCTAAACGGAAAAGACTCGGACGGACCCGGTATGGAAGGAGAACGATCGCGACGCCCGCCAGATCGCTGAGCGTTGCGGCGGATGTGGCAACTAAAACGAACGGAAGTGTGACTTTTTCGAATACATATGCTACACGCGACAAGTAATTCGTGATAATTGCGAGAAATTATTTATCGAATGAAAGAATATTGCAAACAAGTGTTAACGCATTCGTTAACTATTTGTTAATTTTAAATACGACAGGAAAGTATCCCTAATGATTACGATCGACTCCTATTGGATACGCTTCAATAATTACGTGAGGTGTAACTGATTAAAAAATTTGAATATAAATAATTATATCGC
>JAPYZC010004604.1:0-16070 GCA_030522665.1 Ichneumoninae sp. A BG-2022a | reverse complement strand
ATTTTGATGAACAATTTTTTTTTCAACAATTTGTTAATAACATTTTGAAATTATTATTATGTAAAATTAGTCTTTTCAATGCCTATAATAAGTATGCATGTTTTCAGATTTTTATAACATTGGGAAGTATTTGTAATTCTTGCCCGAATTTCTCGAATTTAGGCGGAATGAACACCACTCGGTCCAACCTCCTTAAGGTACTTCACGGAATAACTGCTTCGTGCAATATTAACCCTTTGACCCTTCATGGAAAGATACCGTCGGATTAAACTATAACTAGCAGGCTATTCTGTAGTAATAATTTGCTCCTAATTAAAGGAACGATGTTATATCGTTAAATGATTAAATATTTTTGCTTTTTGTGCACATGCACACGTGTGTGATGCGCAGTTAATTGGGGGTGGGTAATTGGTTTCCACGAAGCGATTTCTCGATAAATATTCAACGCAATCAAAATTTTCGCGAACCTCGTTAACAACGAAATATTTCATTAACAGATTTAACAAGCGATACGAGTTATCATCGCTCGGCGAGATGATGATTAATAATTTTACTAAAATTTACTCACGTTGGAACCGACAGCGTATCCTCCGTTCTCCTTTATAGTCTGCTCGAATTTGTTCAGATAGAACGGTATGGTCTGATTGAGAAGCTTGATCTTCCGTTCTTCTTTTTTAAATAGATCCTCCTCCGTTCTGAATTGGAATAGAACTGCGAGATTGTGAATATCACAGTCAATCGTTGAACAGGCGCGCGTGACGTTTAAACTTTTAGTTCACACTTTTAGTTTAAACTTTGAGTTTACACTTTTAGTTTAAACTTTTAGTTTAAACTTTTAGTTTAAACTTTTAGTTTAAACTTTTAGTTTAAACTTTTAGTTTAAACTTTTAGTTGAAACTTTTAGTTTCAATTTTTAGTTTAAACTTTTAGTTTCAATTTTTAGTTTAAACCTTTAGCTTAAACTTTTAGTTTATCTTTGGTCATTGAGGTTCGGCTCTTTAGAGGAGCTTCGGTAAATACTTAAAAAATGCAAAGAGATCATTGTCATTTACCTAGTTTAAGATCGCCGACGGTGTCGACGAGGGCGTCGCACAGCATGGATTCCCACTCGTTCTGCCCTGCGAGACCGTGCTTCCTAGCGAGATATCTCGCAAATGCGTTGCTCTGACCTATGGGCTTCCCGTCGATTTCCAGCACGGGCAGCATCCCGTAAGGCATCGCTAAACGAAGGTGCGTTATGAGCGAGGCACAAAGGGAAACGCTACTCGCAATAAAGTTAAATAAGAAATGCATTTATTTCATTTTCAATTTCAAACATTTCCTGGCCTTTGTGAAGCGAACTTTACATTTCCTTCAGCATTAATATCACTTCAGCTTTCTTTCATTCGGAAGTGCATTGAGCAAAACGCAATCGCCTCCAGGAATATATTGTTCGTGTATTTCTTAGTTTTTTTTTTATTTTTCATTTCGTCTGTACGAGTTTTATATGAAAAATCCGCGCATGCACGTATTTTCATTTAGCGAAATTATATGCAATATGAAGAAAACGGCTCTCTGAAAGAAATGCAAGCGCGACACAGTTTTCAATCGGGAAATATGCGTTCTTACTCCTTATCAGGAACATATTACATTCGTGTTTCGTACCGAGATTTTATGCTCAATAGAATATTACTCCGAGTGCACTGCAAAGTAACTATAAAAGTACGAAAGAGGCTTGAAGGATACACTCTAAATATAAATTGTAATTGTATAAACTAAATTATGAAGGAACGTGAAAGAAACTGTTTTCCGAAAGAAATGCAACTGCGTCACAGAATTCAATACGGACACATGGGTTTTTACGCGGTCTCAAGAATATATTGCAAATACCCAGTCTTTCGAGCCAATATTTTATGCCCAATAGAATAATCCTTTGAGTGCACTTCAATGCGCTACACACATATGAAAATATAATATATAAGTAGGGGAGAGCGGGGCAAAATGGGGCAACGGGGTAAAACTGGGTTTTTGGGCAAAACTAAATTTTCCAATCATTTTTGGATCGGACAAGGTGGCAAAACTGGGCAGAAAAGCCTGATGTATCCGATGGGGCGAATTTGGACATCCAAAAATTTTTGGAAAATGACGTTTTGCCCAAAAACCCCGTTTTGCACCGTTGCCCCATTTTGCCCCGCTCTACCCTATATAACATGTACATGTACGGACGAGGCTTGAAGGACACCCAGCTTTGAGAACATATTTTGGATACCTCAATGATTTCCGTTTATTATACATGACAAACCTTTCGTTATACTTACTTTTCTTGAGCTCGGGCCAACGCTCTTTGGAGATCCTTTCGTCCACATAATCTATACCGGCGTGGGCGAATATGTAACGAATGTGCTCTGCCCGACCCCGAGCATTGAAGTATATGAGTTTGTAGTGCGGCTTCTCCTCCGCCATCCTCCGACCCAACCGCAAGGTTCTGCAACTGGTATAGACAACAAATGTGGCACAATTATACTTATTCCCGTTTCACCGCACATTCATAAAAAAAAAACTCGCTTGCGGGTTGCCAAAGAAAAAAATGTTTGTTTCGATTCTACTTTCAATTCTTACAATTGCACACCCAGAAAAAGAATTTATTTTATGGCTACCGTATATTTGGTTTAAGTAAGATATTTATTTGATTTAAATAAATATTTATTTTAATCAAATAAATATTTTACTAAAGCCAAACAAACGGTGGCCGTCAAATACATTTTTTTTCTGGGTGCATATGATATTGAAACAATGACGGCAAAACTGTCAAGATGGCATGTTATCGTTTCGATCCGGTGTGAAATTGCATGAATTGAAAGTAGAATTGAAAAAACATTTTTTTTTCTTTGAATCAATGATATTTTTTTTAGTGTACAAGCGCTGTTTCTACGAAAACCAAAGAAGATAAGGTAAACGTTTCAAAGACCGGACACGTCCCAGTGGCCGGACAAGGCGTGCGTGCTGGGGAGATGGAAATACGATTTTTCATGCATGTCCATGGAACGGGACCGCTCCCCTAAGTGTCCGGGCATTGGTACGTTTAACTTAATGGGAGAAAAGAATTGGGCGAAAACTTGGCAGCGAAACTTTCGGGCTAAATTTGTCGTACATAATACCCTCTCGACCGAAACCAGTCCAGAAGCGAGGGTTCAGGAAGATAAATTTAGTTAATGCGAATCTATCCTGAAGTTGCTCGGACAGGTTCACAGTAGTTCGTCCAAGTTCTACTCCTGCTCTGGTTTACACGGTATCTCGATGGAAGCGCTTCTCGGACGCGATTCTCGATGTGTGATAAGCCCAGCGGTTAACGCACCTCTAACACGCGAGCCGATCGTTATACTCTCCGAATAACTCGCTGTCGACTTTACTTCATATATATCCATCATACTTGTGTTATGTAAACATGGATGTAAGATCCAGTAAAATGGGTCACGTGTCACCACAGCCCCCCCTCCCCCCGGTCCTGATTATTCTGAGATATCATTTTTCGACCGGAAATACCTCACTTCCGGTTCGAAAATTATATTCTTCTACCGGAAGTGCCGTCATGAGATTTCCTGACCGGAAGTAATGTATTTTCGTTGCGACGGCACTTCTGGTCGAAAAATGTGATTTTGAAACCGGAAGCGACGAACTTCTGCACCCAAAAAAAAAATTTATTTGACCGCCACCGTTTATTAAGATTAAGTAAAATATTTATTTGATTTAAATAAATGTTTATTTCATTTGAGTAACTATTTACTTAATTTGAATAAATATTCATTTTAATCAAATAAATATTTTACTTAATCTTAATAAACAGTGGCCGTCAAATAAATTTTTTCTGGGTGTGGTGTGACGTCACTTTCGATCGAAAAATGTGATTTTCAAACCGGAAGTGACGTCTTTCCGGTATGACGTTGCTAAAGGTCGAAAAATCAGATTTTCAACCTGGAGGTGGTGAACTTTCGGTGTGACGCCGCTTCCGGTTGAAACATGCGATTTTCAAACCGGAAGTGACGTATTTGCGGTAAATTTCTGGAAATGCAAATTTCTCGGTATCCAAATTTCACCGCCTGGGGCTCGAGCGCGAAACGCCCGAGCCACAACAACCTGCCACTCCGAAATAATTCGAAAAGACGAGAAGCCTAGAGGAGAGTTTGGAGTTGGGAGAACGAATGAGCGAAACAGAGCGAACGTTGGAGTGAATGAGAAGCGAGATATGATCTTGAGAAAAGCTTCGGGAAAAAGGCTCGGATCCGTGAAACCGGGTCAAGATGTAACTAAGTCACTTTCAAGTCGGCGACGTACGGGCGAGCGATTCTCGCTCTCTCTACAATGACTCCTTTAGCGAACGATGCGACGAAGAGGGTTGGAGCATATAGGGACGAAGAAAAGAAAAGTTGCGGCAGCGTTAAAACGCGAATACGAGAAGCCTCGAGGAAGAGTGTGAAGATCCATCGACGCCGAGGGACTCGCCCGTAGAATGCCTCGCGAATAGAATGGAACTCTCTTTTCTACGAGGATTTTATCTCGTTGCAGAAAGGCTCCTTCTCGTTTCGTCACACAATTTTAATTTATTAGCCTCCGCTTGCGCGTTCCTTATAACCTCGCACACGTGACAGCGAACTCTTCGTCAAGATTACTCAGCGAATTTTTTTTTTTTTTTACTCTTTCTCGGTTTTCCCTGCTCGCGGCCAACACGCATTTTTTAGTCCCGAAAACTCGCCCGTAGAATGTGTCGCGAATAGAAAAGAACTCGCTTTTCTGCGAGGATTTAATCTCGTTCACGGTGGCTGCGGTCAGAAAAAACCGGGAAAAGTCGGGGAAAAAATCTTGGTCAGGGAATCAAGGACGGGTCAGGGAATTTCAAAATTGGTCAGGGAAAAAAGAAATTCAGAGCCTTAAAAAAATAATGGTATCATTTTGAAAAAAACGGTATTAAATATTAGTACAATAATTAGGCTTTTTTATTTGCATTATTAATTTTTTTAATACAAGTCGTTCAAAATTGGTCAGGGACATTTTTTAATTGGTCAGTGAAAAGTCAGGGAATTTTTTTCCAGGGAAAAACGGTGACCATGTCGGTGCAGAAACGGTCCTTCTCGTTTCGTCACACAATTTCCATTTATTTTCTTCCGATTGCAAGTTTCTTCTAATATCATGAGGGAGAGTGATTTCTTTTTCAAGAATACTGATAGAATTTCGTTTTTTCCCTACTTTTCTCGGGTTTCTCAAGTCACCACGTATTTTTTATTCCGAACGTATTCTCAACGTAGTCTCAATGTACTTACTATCCTGACGCGTGTTTCGATATCGACGCCGAGGGACTCGTTCGTAGAACGGTCTCGTGAATAGAATAAAATTCTCTTACGAGGATCTCACCTCGTTTCCGAAAGGGTCCTTCTCGTTTCGTCACATAACACTTGCTACGTGCAACTCTCTTTTACTTTATTTTCCTCCGCTTGCACGTTCCTTCTAACATCACGCACGTGCAAGTGATTTCTTCCCGTACAAGATTACTGATCGAATTTTTTTTTTGCTGCTCTTCCTAACGTTTCTCGGTTTCACTGCTCGCAGCCAGGATTTATTTTTTTAGTCTCAAAGCTTCGATCCGAGTTTCAATACCGACACCAAGGAACTCTCCCACGGAACGAACAGTCTTGCGAATAGAATAGAAGTCTCTTTTCCATAAGGATTGCGTCCCACAATTTCTGTTTATTTTCTCCGCTTGCACGTTCCTTCAAACATCACGCACACCAAACTGATTTCTCCTTTCTTACATTTCTTGGTTCTCGCCAACATTTCTTCGGTTTTTCCTGTATTTCTCCGTTTTTCCTGTATTTCTCCGTTTTTCCTGTATTTCTCCGTTTTTCCTACATTTCTCGACTTGGAGGTAAAAAAAAATTGCTTACGTACTAATCGGTGCTATTATTAATAATGTAAGTCCTGATCAGTCTGTGGGACTTATATCTTTCATGACAAATGTCTCCTTTCTTACATTTCTTGGTTCTCGCTCACATTTCTTCGGTTTTTCCTACATTTCTTGGTTTTTCGTACATTTCTCAATGTTTCCTACATTTCTCGATATTCTTGTTAGCAGCCACCACGAATTTGGTTTAGTCTCAATGTTTCTCGGTATCAGCGACGCGTGTTTCAAGTACCATCCTGCGAACTCCGGAATCCTCGTCCACTTTCATTAAATTCCGTTTCCCCGAATGGCGCTTTTCCGTATTGAATTCGCGAGAACTCGACTTCTCGCCTCCGCGAAGTATTTTCATTCACGTCCACAAGGATCTTGGTCGCCGAGAATTCTCTTATGCCGTCTGCGGGTCTACTCTCCACGCGGTGTGCGGCTTTAGAGTACATGGCATGTTCGACTCGCGGACCGCCGAGCCGGTGCGCTTGCACACACGGCGATCTATAGCATTCGACACGGAAACTTCGCGTTCGAGGAAACTCGTTGCAGAACGCTTTCCACGAGTGAACGCCGATGTTAGACTCGAGGATGGGCGGAGGGGGCTTCGTTCGGTCTCCGTCGACGTCGACCCATTTCGAATCTCGGCGGCTCGCGAAAAGTCGATAACATCGGCGTCGTATCTTCGCGAAGGCCACGAAACCCGATACGAGCCACTGTCTCTATCGTCTTATACGATACACCCTCGTAACCGATATATCGCCAATATATCTGCTAAAGCACAGTCTACTGGCTGTGCGATCGTTAAGAACATAAGTACTGTGCGCTGTCTTGCGGAAACCGAACTCCCGACACCCCTCGAACCCCCAGACGAGATTATAGGAAATACGAACTCGGGCACTCGATAGGGATGAGAAAAAATCACGAGACACGAGAAAAATAAACGATTGCCTATATATTAGTACAAATGTATATATAAATAGGGAGCGGTGACTTGCAAAAACCAAACTTCTCCCCCCCCCCCCCCCCCCAGACAAGATTATAGGAAATACGAACTCGAGAGGGATGAGACAAAATCACGAGACACGAGACAAAAAAAGATTGCCTATATATAAGTGTAAATCTATATATAAGTAGAGGGCGGTGACTTACAGAAGCCGAACTCCCCCCCCCCCTCCTAGATACGATTATAGAAAATACGAACTTGGGCACTCGACAGGGGTGAGAAAAAATCTCGAGAGACGCGAAAAATAATTGTCTCAGGTTTAGTACAGGCCTATCGTTATTTAATAAATATTGATTCATTCTACCCAGATAGATAAATGCCATGAAAAGTAGCAATATTGACGCAATATTTGTGACATGTGGAGCGGTGACTGCTACAATTAGTGCATTAACCGCTACTTTTCATGGCGCTTGTCTATATAGGGTAGAGCGGCAAAATGGGGCAACGGGGCAAAACGGGGTTTTTGGGCAAAACGGCATTTTCCAATAATTTTTGGATGCCGAATTCGCCCTACCGGATACATCAGGCTTTTCTGCCCAGTTTTGCCACCTTGTCCGATCCAAAAATTATTGGAAAACGCGTTTCGCCCAAAAACCCCGTTTTGCCCCGCTCTCCCCTAGGTAGTTAAAAATTGACATTAACGCGAGCGAAATGTACGTCAAATATGAATAAACACTTTAATAAATCTGCATATATCGTTTTTCGATAAAACTGTGATTACGGACTATGCAGGGTACAGCTGACGATCATCCAACAAGCATTTTCGACTCCACTCTATGTGCATGTTATGGTCGGTGAGGAAATGACGTTGAGATCAGGTACATTGTAAGCCCGAGCGATATTTCATTTCCGGCAATAGTGCGCTCGTGGGGGTTCTGTTATTTCCTCGGAAAAAGATAAAATCTGTGGATTAACGCGCTACCGAAAGGGGGACGCGAAATAAAAATCGACTGCTCGGTATCAATATACCACATCAATATACGTATATCGATCGGAAACTGTGATTACGGGATATGTGGAGTACAGCCGATGACCCTTCAACAAGTATTTTCGATTCCACCCCACGTACATGTTATGCTCCGTGAGGAAATGACGTTGCGACCAGGAATATTTCATTTCCGGTAATAGTGCGTTCGCGGGGGGTCCGTTATTTTCTCGGAAAAAGATAAAATCTATGGTTTAACCCGAAAGGGGGGAGGGGGATGAAATAAAAATCGATTACTCGGTATCAATATATCACATTGATATATGTATTCCATATGTGGTGCTGAAAGTAGATTTTATGTACAAGGCAACGTCCATTCCATCATACAGCAATAAGTTTGCGGCTGTAGTTGAAAGGTAAGAAAGAAGGAATGGAATGAACTACTGTGTGCACAGAAAGTGTGAGTTTTCGCGCGTATAATGAAAATATTGCGAGCGAAAAATCTGGCAAGTACGACTATAATAGTAATTCACGATACTAGTGCGATAAAAGTTTTCTGACGAGTTTTGCAATCACACGAGTTAAGAAAAAGTTTTTCTCAAGAGTATCGTACCAAGTTTTACCTCCCGATGTGTGAAAATGGATTTTGCACACGTTAAGCGTGTGTAACACTTTAATAGATCTGCATAACTCATTCATCGATGAAACTGCGATTACGGAACATGTAGGGTAGACCGGATGATCAGCAAACAAGTATTTTCGATTCCGTCCCACATGCACGTTACGCTCCGTGAGAAAATTACGTTGCGATCAGGTACGTCATAAGCCCGAGCGACATTTCATTTCCGGTAATAGTGCGAGCGGTGGTTCTGTTATTTCCTCGGAAAAAGATAAAATCTATGGATTAACGCGGCACCGAAGTCGGGGAGAGAAATAAAAATCGATTACTCGGTATCAATATATAACATCGATATACGTATATCGTGTATGGCTGAAAGTATATTTTATGTATAACGCGACGACCATTACCTATCTGCTATCCTGCCGCAAGAAGTTTCAGAGTTTGGTTGAAAGGTGGGGAAGCAGGAATGGAATGAACTACGGTGTGCGGAGGAAGGATGAGTTTTCATGTGAAAAATATTAAAGAGGAACGTCGAATTTAACGGTTCGACTAGTCTGTGCTGAAAGAGGCCTCCCGACGGGATTCTCGCAAAGGGAGCCAATAACCACGAGACAGGAATTCATTGTATTTACGCGTTCCGTTTTATAGAATAAAACCTCTATACACCAGTTATTCAAATCGTCAATATTTCCGAGTATATTCCATTCAATAAAAGATATAAAACTAACGGAGAATCAATTCCGGCTGCTGAAAGAGGCAAGGCATGAATATAGCGAGACATTATTCACCGAAACCAGCGAAACTAGTTTTTATCAGCCAATCGGCATCGCTTACGTTTCGTCGGCACGATCGACAACCTAACCTAAATTACAGTTGTCCGGTCGCCGAGCGCGTTCGTCTTGAGAAGCGAGACTTGGAGGTTAAAAAAAATTGCGTGTGTACTAATCGGTGCTATTACTAATATTGTGAGTCCTGATCGGTCTGTTGGACTTATGTATATCTTTCATGACCAATGCCGTGATTTTCGTTCGATAATGCGTACACCCAGCTAGCTAAAATACAATATGAAAAAGTCATCCAAATGGGTTACATATATATGTCCGTCCGGGTCGTAACCATAAGCTATTCTACGTCTAAAAGTTCACTTTTGGACGTAGGATAGAGCTTATAGTCACCGACCGGACGGATATATGTAAAGCATTTGGATGACTTTTTCATACTGTATTTTTGCTACTTTCGGAAACCAATGGATTGAACATTTTTACCTCGTGTCTCTCGCACTCACATGTGTTCGACCTCCCTTTAAGGTATTACTAGAGCAATGACTGACGCCGTCTAAGTTTGAGAGGAATAAAAGAGAATTACAAACACTTCTCGATCGGATAAAGATCTGAAAAAAGTCAAGCATATGGAAGATGCTGATAAGATTGTTCGTCCATGATAATGACCCCAGAGTGTTATTCGTTTCCTTTATGTTAAAATTTGTTTAAAATCGTAATTTGTTGCACAATTTTTTTTTTTCAGTAATTTGTTATGAACATTCTTTATATGCTAGAATTTTTTCAGATTTTTTTCTCATCGAGAAGTGTTTGTAATCTTTGTCTTTTTTTCTCTCGAACTTAGGCGGCGTCAGTCATTGTGCCAGTACTACCTTAAGGCCCTGTCTCAATCTTGTCGTGGCTTAGGCAGAAGCCGAGAAATTGCTTAGAAAATTGGGCAAAAATAAACTTTCCCTCGATGATGGGACATTAATGGCCTCTGTAACGAGCCTCGGTTTTACGCAGTGTTGTGGTTGTGTGGTATTGTTTCGAAGCATCTAAAATCGAGTCCAGCGTTTGATCATCGAAAATTGATGATCGACTCTGTGTGGCATGACGGTGGAACGGGATGGACGAGAAACGGCCAACGGAACGTTCAGCCCGGCGGGTCACTGAAGCGTAGCGAAGCAGCGAGGACGTCACGTGACACGAGGACGGCTTTTCAACGGCCAGCATAAATATTGGTGGGTCACGACGGGAGAAGGGTAAACTTGATGAATATTCCGGGCCCTGGGGGTTGTTGAACCAACGAACAAAGCTCCGGCAGTGGGTACGTAGACGTAAAATCAATGCTCTGTGCTAGGGACACATTAATTCGAAGATAGAGCGAAGGTTTCGCGTTTTAAGCCGTGCCCGTGCGAACAACCGTATTAGCTGCGTGCGCGCGCACCCTGATTCAATTCTTATATGCGCGTGCGCACACAACGAAGTTAAATTAAGTGGATGGGAAATGGATTAGAAACACTGTAACAAAAATTGTATATTTAATGCACAATTGCGATAAGAAAATAAAATAGTTTTTCATTTAAATTAAAGTACATTATTAAAAATGAAGTATTTCCGATGTTTTTAATACATTGAAGATTAATTTTTCATCGCAATTGTACATGAAATTTAATGTAACAGTTTTTGCATAAAAACTTCCTGTCCGGTACATTAAATTTCGTACGATTTTTTTTAGCGTGTGGAGACAAAAAACGATTCCTTCGTAGAAATACTTTCGGCCCCGACTTTCCCCATTCGTGGTCACGTCCTCTTAATCGGAAATCCTCTCCCGACCCGCTTTTCTTTCTGTCCATCCTTTGCCCTTCGTTCTGCTACTAACTCTCCAAGACTTTTTTTTACTATCTTCGCGCTAAAAGCCTCTGTTCCGTACTTTGGCGGAGACTCATTAATTATACGGCAGCCTCCTCGTCGTGAGGTGAGATTCGGATTAAAGTCCCTACTCGCTATATCTCAGAGAACATTATTACCGTCGACGCGTACACTGCAATATAAACGAAGACATTTTTAATAAAAATCTCATTAAATCGACGACACTTTCCCTTCTTTAAAGAGGAAACCGAGATTAATTTTTTTGGCAAAATATTTTTATGCAAAATAGTTTTGAAAAAAAAGTTGGGCATTGTATTTTTACATTGATTTCTCATTATTATTATTTATTCTTAAATTTTTGGTTTAAACGCTATAAAAATATTCACGTCAGTAATTTTGAGACGGCATTTTTTTAAAGCGAGTTTTATCAAAGATGATGAATCTATTAAAATAGTTAAACACTTTGTGCGTGAATTAGCCAATTTGGACGAACCTTTCACCGCTATTATTCTACGGCACTTCACAGCAAAATATCCGCCTCATTCCGTCATTTTGCCGGTTTTACTTTATTTTCTTTTGTCGCACAGTTAATCCTCGCTTGCCGAGTTCAGACGAGGGGGCGTATAGCGGCAACAGAGACGACGAAAGATCCCCGCCAGCCCGGGAAACGGAACGGCAAAAGTAAATTTAATTTCGAAGCGGCAATAGCAGCTTCAATGTTCCCTCTTCTTCATTTACTTTGGAAAGAACCTTGATGCTGGAAGTTACCGGGCGCTTTTGTCCGCTACCTCAATGGACCAATAACAGTAAGGTCTCTATTATTATCTCTGTTGGCCCTGCAAGGTACGACCTTCCACTTTTCAATCGATCCTCAAACGTTTCTGTATTTTGGGCACAACACCGGAGCGCCCAAAGCCTTTTGCACAGAATAGTTTTTGTGCTTCGCTGTAGCGAATTTTAAAAAATTACCAATACTCCTTATTTCCCAGATTTGTTTCCGGCAAAGTGTAATCAAATTATTCATTTTTAACTTTTCTGTATTTTTGTATTTTTGAATCTCTGTGTTTTTGTTTTCGTATTTTGGGCACAACACCGACGGCCTAAAGCACTTTTCATAGGATTACTTT
The DNA here is from genome assembly GCA_030522665.1 of Ichneumoninae sp. A BG-2022a. Lineage (NCBI taxonomy): Eukaryota > Metazoa > Arthropoda > Insecta > Hymenoptera > Ichneumonidae > Ichneumoninae sp. A BG-2022a. The sequence goes on along the minus strand of JAPYZC010004604.1, from coordinate 3,840 downwards.
TTGCTTCATGGTAGCAAATATATTAAATAAAAAAGGCGAATATTTATTATGTCCTAGACTCATTTCAGGAAAACTCTAATAATATTACACATTTTTTCATTTGCTGTATTATGTATTTTTGTATTTCTGTATTTTGGGCGTAGCGCCGGTCACTCAAAGCACTTTTCATAGAACAGTTTTTTCCTTTGTCGAAGAAAATAAATTGAAAAAAGACGAATACTCATTATGTCCCAGATTTGTTTCCGCGAAACTCTAACGATATTTCTCATTTTTTAATTCTTTGGTGCAGCATAGAGGTATATTTTTTCAATGCCACTCTTGTTTCTCCCTCGCGAAATTTCCGAGACAAATTGACAGGCTCACCCCCCCCCCCCCTTGCTCCTATAAATGTTGGCAGAAGTCGGGCGTTGTCAAAGCATTAACCCACACGGTGACCTTGCGAAATTTTAACGAAGGCATAAAAAAAGCTCGTCGGAATTTCAGTCCACTCTTCAGTGGCCTCGGCCATAATTCTTTTTTTTTCAACCCCCTCGCCCAGTTCAGCTCTCGGGTTGCCAGTCCGCACGTGCAACCAGCGTACACTCGATCCGTCACGTCAATCGCAAATGTTCGTGAAAAAAAAGAAACATCGTCGAAGAAAAATATTTTTTTTATCAGCGTTTTCAAATCCACGCAGAAGTAAAATGGTAATGCGACGTTTCGGTACTTTATCACGACAGGCATCTGACGTTTTGAAGTTTTATTCGCGTCCGAAGGAAGTTTGTATTCTTTAAAAAAAAAAAGAAAAGAAAAGTACATCGTCGAAGAAAAAACATGTTTTATTTGCGTTTTCGAATTAGTGCAGAAATAAAAGTAATGCGGAGTTCGGATAATTTATCTCGGCAGCCTTCCGATATTTTGAAGTTTTAGTCGCTTCCGAGGGAAGTTTACATTCCTAAAAAAAAAAAGGTACGTCGTCGAAGAAAAATATTGTTCATTAGCGTTTTCAAATGAGTGCAAAAACAAAACGGCGATGCGAAGATTGGAATAATTTACAACAGCAGTCTTCTGATATTTTGAAGTTTTATTTGCGCCCGAAGGAAGTTTATAATGACGCATCTACACAGAGACGAATGGTTGAACACCCACGAGCTTATTTATCGCTCGAGGCAATTGAAATTAATTTCTCGTCAACGACCGCAGTTCCGAACGCACATACACACAAGATACTGTGTAACAAGTGTACCTGATAAACACGTATAATAAAAGCTGGCCATTTATGGGGGCTACAAATGGTAGTTTAGCAGGACGAAGGTGGGGCGAAGGTTGAATAAAATATTTCGAGTCGCCACAGCTTCGAAATTGTCAACGGCTGTGCACCCTTCGTCGTGTCCGGCGTTCCGTCTCTTCGGCCCGAGCGACTTTAATATTAAAGCTGTAAGCTTCCCGTTATTTCATCCTCCTCACAATTGACCGCTTGTAATCTCCCGGCATGACAATAGAAACGATAATGTTACCGCAACTTAGTGACAAATCGTTTGTCAAGCGGATTTCCATTTTATGAGCTTCTGAAATTACACGCGGAAGGTCTCTGAACGGATTTTCGATGGACTCGTTCAAATGGGTTTCGTACTTAGTGGTTTTTTAGAAGCATCATTTTTGTACACGATTTTGCCCAAAATACACCCTGCTTCTGCAAACTGCAGCATTCTGCACCCAAGAAAATAATTTATTTTACGGCCACCGTTTATTTGGTTTAAGTAAAATATTTGTTTGATTTAAATAAATATTTATTTCATTTAAGTAACTATTTACTTAATTAAAATAAATATTTATATAAATCAAATAAATATTTTACTTAAACCAAATAAACGGTGGCCGTCAAATAAATTATTTTTCTGGGTGTGAACGAGTTTTCAATGGGCTTTTCTGAATAGGTTTGGAACTTGGTGGTTTCTTATACGGATAAGGTGAATTTAATAATACTGTGGAAAAGCCGTTATTGCACGACTCTATTGTACACTATTTTGCCCAAAATACAACCTGCTTCTGCAAACTGCAGCGTTTCGAACGAATTTTCAAAAGGATCGTTTGAATAGATTTCGTACTCGGTAGTTTTTTTATACGTATAAGGTGGATTTGACAATACACTGGAAACTCCGTTATTGCACGATTCGTTTGTACACTACTTTGCTCAAAATACATTCCGTTTCCCCAAGCTGTAGAACGGTTAGAACGAATTTTCAATAGGGGGATTTAAATAGGTTTCTTACTCGGTGGCTTTTCAGATGGATAAGGTGGATTTGCTGATACAGTGGCAACCCCGTTATTGTAAAAGCCATTTGTACACTACTTCGCGGGAAATTCACTCTGTTTCTGCAAACAGCTGCGTTTAGAACGAATTTTCAATAGGGGGATTTAAATAGGTTTGTTACTCGGTGGTTTTTTAGACGGATAAGGTGGATTTGATAATACAGTGGCAACCCCGTTATTGCAAAAGCCATTTGTGCACTACTTCGCGTGAAATTCACTCTGTTTCTGCAAACAGCTACCTTCTGAATGAATTTTCAATAGGGGCGTTCGAATAGGTTTCATACTTGCAGTTTTTTATATGAAAAGGGTGGATTTGATACTACAGTGGAAACGCCGTTATTGCACGCCCCGTCGGTACACTATTTCGCGCGAAATGCGCCCCGTTTCTGTTCCCACATGGCTCACAGATATGAACTTCCGTCAATGCCTTGTTCCATTAACGTCGGTCCTAACGGAGTTTGCACTGTAGGGATAAAACCGTTCAACATTTAACGGTGCCAGTGTTTTGCTTTGAATTGCAACGAATATATTTTGCTTACACTTAACATAAATTTCTGTTTCCATTTCTTGGTAAAAGAAAAAAAAATGTTGGGCCTTTTAGAGAGATTTCGGGAGAATGTTTGCATGCAATCTTACTAGGCATTCAAACTATTTCGTCCCTCCAAATAACAGCCCGCGCCTACGACTGCTATTTTTATTTGGCGCCTGGGAGGAATCCCTCGGGCGCGCCACTTTAGGGGGATCACTTTTGGCAAATTTCTCGCCTCAAACTTTAAGTACGTTCAAATACCTTCGCCAAATAGCAGCTCAATCGCCAGCCCCAAATAAAATTCATTAAACAAACAATCTTTCTCTCCCACCTTTCTCGCAAAACGTAACGAAAAAAAAAAAATAGTCCATCAATGTTTCTCCACAATTACAACGAAAAAAAAAAATCTGCATAACTTATCGACGCTCTAACGCCACCGAGGCACAAGCAACCCCCATCGCACTCCATCGCACCCTCCCGACTTCGCCACGCTTTCCCAGTGTCTCGAATTTACAATATTTTTCTCAGCCACTAATAATGGAACTCACCGACTTATCGACGGAAGTCCGGAGTTCGATGAACACTCGAGCGAAGCTCGGGACGAACTGAAACGCTGAACCCGTATGAACCGATCCGTAGCTGTTCGGCCGTGTTAGTTTCTTCGGCTCTACTTGCGCCTCTCCATGTCCCTGTCTATCCATAGCATTTCGACCCACCAACGGCGTTAAAACGTGCCGCGCAACCTCGCAAAATTTATGACGTACCAGCAGGGCGGGGGGTTTGGAGGGGGGGGGGGGGGGAGGGTGGCCGAGGGCCACCCGCGGCAACCCCCCAGAGCGGAATCGGCGGCGCGCGCGCGTTCGCCCCCACACATCAACCCTCCGATCCGTCGCCGAAACCGAAAGCTCGGTGCGCGCGTCGCTCCCTCCACAGTCCTTTCCACCCCCGCCGGATGTTCCCCGCCACCGGTGAAAATCACCGTGGAGTTCCCATCCACCCCCCCCCCCCCCACCTCCCCC
>JAPYZC010004603.1:0-20576 GCA_030522665.1 Ichneumoninae sp. A BG-2022a | reverse complement strand
TTCGGATTTTCTTCTTTTTTTTTCTTGTGCATTGATTATTTGCGAGGTTTTGTTATTAAGAGCGCTCGCCGATCTCGAACAGCCGGACACTTGTTTTTGGTTTTTTTTTTTTTTTTCTTCGTCGACAAACCGCCCGCGCGACCGAAAGCCGTCCCCTGGAAAAGTATATACTAAGGCCGATTTTGGTAAGAATACGTTTTTGATCAACTTTTAATTTTAATGTAAGGCGCAAACGTGAAAACTTGTACTTTTTTCCTTGATGTGTCTTTTTTTTCATTTTTTTTCGTTTTTTTATTTTTTATTTTTTTGGATTCGGGCCGCAACTGCGTGTTTGTGTTTCAGGCTGTGACTCGTGTGCGTGATCGTGTCAACGTGTAGGTGTGTGTGCGCGATGTCAATCGTGTGTTACTTTGCGAGTTTTTTTGTTTTTTTTCCTCCGTGCTCGCTTCAAGCCGCATTAAACAGAGTTTCGTTTTTTTTTCTCTTTGCGTCGGTCGATGTGTGTTGTCAATGCGTTGGATTTATGTGTTGCTGTCTTATGCGGCGGATCATCGTAACCTCGGTTATCGACACCTCCGTGTGTGAGTGAGTCTGTTTTTATTTTTAGTTTCTTTCATCCTCTTAGTTTCTTTTTAAAATTTTAAATCTCATTATGTTTTTATTTTTTTACTTTTTTTGGTTTCTTTAATACTCGTTCAAAATCTTTTTTGGTGTGTCGGCCAAAAGCGGAATTTGTTATTTATAATTTTTATTACTTTTTAAAACTTGCTTCCCCGTTGATCTTCCATCAAAGTCTCAAAAACTCGTCGTTTCTTGAATTACAATTTTCTCGTTTATTTTCACATTTTTATTATTTTTGCTCGAATCTCATCGTCAATTACTCGTCGCGAATTAACGTTCTTTTTTTTACTTTTCTTTAATATTATTCCTAACGATAGAATTTTTTTGTCCCTTCACTCGTCATTTTCGTCTCGTGCGCAACCGAGAATAGCGTTAAATCATGAGTTTCATAAGCGAACCGAGGAAAAACGCCGGAAAAACGTTCTCAACGGATAAATGCGTCGATTAAAAGTTCATATATTTATATACTCATTATATGATCAAGATTAGTTCAAATATCGTAATGCATTTATCAAAGTAGACAGGTTGTTGTCCACGGCTCTGTCCCTCCTTGCGCCCCTTTTTGGAAAACGGCGTTAATCCGTCCGGCTAATCGTCTCGCATTCGGTATAATTTTTTTTTGTCAACCAACACATCAAGCTCTCAATTGTACAAGCTCTATTGCAAACGAAACCCGGTTGTGAAGTCTTCGTAAAAAAAAACTAGATTGCCCGTTCGTCGACGTTCACGAGATTCAGTGAACTTGGAACGGATGTCGGGACGACCCGCGACTGTAGAGTGCGTGTCGCGAGTCCTGCTCAAAACGCACCGGTTCTGTCCATGGTTGGACACTATCGTTAAATTGCAAAAATAAAAAAAATAAAATCTCTTGACCCAACAATGCGAACGAGGAGCGCGAATGGTCCGGAGAACCGTCGTTTTCGCCTGCGACCATTTGGAAAGACAGAGCAATGGACCTAAAAAGTACTCGCCGTTACAATTGGTGTCCCGACTCTGGCCCGTGTTTATATATATTCCGTAACCTATGCCGGGACGCAGAAAAACAATTCCCACAATCTTTACAAGACGTTCCTGCCGACCACTCTATTTCTCATTTCCCGTCGTTTTGAGACGTTTTCCTTTTTTTTTCAAATACGTCCAAAATTCCATCAAACTCGTACCTTCTCGTACGTTTCACCGTCATTTTTTTTTCGTGCACTTTTGATTGGTCAAAAATGAGGGTCACTGATAACGGCAGGAAACAACGATGGAGTTACGTGGTCGGCGTCCTTGCACCTCATTCCGGAGGGTCTGCGTTATCTCTGAGGACCTAAGACTCAACGCCGCGGCGATCTAGCTCACATCCTCACACATCAACGTAGTCGCTGCTGCTGTTGCTGCTGCTGTCGTCACTGCTGATCTCTCATTTTTTTTTATCTCTTTATCTCGTTCGTTACTATAATCGTTATCCTTAACTCTTACTATTCTCTATTAATATGTACGTATAGCCTAGTCGACTGCTTGTTGAGACGTGTGTCCAATTATATGCCCGTATAGAATATGTGGACTCGCATGTCTCTTTTTCTTTCGTTCACGGTTCCATATATTTTTTTTTTGTTTTTTTTTTTAATCATAAATTCATCATTCATCGATACGTGTGTGCTCTTCGTCCTTGAATTTTTGTTGTTGTTGGTTTTTTTCTCTTTTCTTCAATTTTTTTTACCTGGCCGATCGGGGTCTCCACGTGAACGACGAATCTGGTCTCGTTTTCTTATTTTTTTTTAATATCTTTTTATCGTTTTTTTTTTTTCGTTCCAATTTTGAGGTGACGTGGATCTTGATATATTATCAACGACGTTGGGTTTATCTAGCTCAATGGGTGACCTCGGGGTCTCATTGAAACACGTGAAAATTTTCTTTAGTTCTCACTCGCTACTGAGCCGGCCGACGGAGCTTTCGTACCATCGATTATTATTATTATTCTTTTTTTTTTCTTTAAATTATTTTTCACACGCTCTCTCACACAATTTTTGTTTTGTTTCAATCACTCTAATTTTTCTTTCTCTGTGTGTGTATGTATAATACGATATCATAATCATTATCATTATCATCATCATTAATGCCGAAAGAATTGCCGAAAGTATAGGTGCGATCGAAAGGAGGGTGGTTTTTATTTTTTTTTTATTAAACGTAGTAATTTTTTTCTCTTTATCCCTTACACTTAACTGGCCTATAATTTTTTTATTTAATCTCGTCTCGTCTCTGTCTCTCTCGCTTTTTTGTCACCTTAATTTATCTCTTATTATTCGTCTTTACAATATATGCGGACCTCCCGGTAGGCAAGGAGGTCGGCTCTCTCTGTATAATTTCTTCTTTTTTTTTTCCTTAAATCACCTCAATCATTTTTTCCTAAATCTTCGTCACATTCGCTCGCCCAGTCGATCAGTCAAATCAGTCGCTCGTGCCTTTCACCCGCTTCCAAAAAATTCAATTTTCTCATCGACCACTCACTCGACACTCTTTCGCTCCAAGTTAATTTTTTATTAATTTTCATTTTCATTTTTTTTTTTTTTGTTCACTTTGGTGCCTTTCGTCCATCTTCGTTCGCTCGTTTTTTTCACTCTTTCTCCATCTCTTCTAGGATCGATTTGCGCCGAACGTCTCACGCCCGTGGCTCCGAACTCAGTCGAAAAGTCGAAAGCTGGCCGCTGACTTGATTATCAATTCGAAATTGTTATGATTTTTTTTTTTTTTTTCATTATTTTTTTTTCTTTTTAAGTGAGATCGCGAGATCTTTGGCTTCAACGACGGTCGCATCAAGGACACTTGGCTCCCAACGTATTCCGACACCATTCACATTTATCAAAAAAACATCATCGCTTCCCCTCTCTTACCTTCGCACTTACCGAATTACCCGCGAACGCTTCGCTAAAAGCCGAGAGAAATTGACTTTTCGGATATTTAAAAAATTATAGATTGATCGACCGAATGTGCGACGATTTTCCAAATTCTCGAATAACATGAACGGTGATGTGGAATTGTTGATGCAACGGTAAGTGCACGTTGCGGTATTGACCTGAGAGTTTGTTGCGTGAAGGAGAGCTGGAGTATCGACAGCCTCTCCGTGGATACGGATGCAAAATTGCGTGTGCGTGTGACAAAAAAATTTGCGAGTTGAGTCTCAAACGGGTTACATGAGTCGTCGAATGTAACCCGAATCGGTTATGTTATTGCAGTGAAGAGCTTAGCCGGTTGTGTTATTCGTCGGGAATGAGGAAAATCGATCGGGACATTTTTCGGCAATTGGTTTCTCAGTTTTCCGGGGAAACCCGGATTGAGAGGCTTGTACGGTAATTTTTTTTTTTTTATATAATTTTTTTTGCTGATGCAACGTTCGGCGGAGAACGGAGTCGTCGACGATCCCACGAGCGTTACTGTGTTACGGCAGTAACTGAAAACCGGCAATTAAAAAAAATTCTGAGAGTCTAAATTGAAAATAAAACATTTGTTTGATAAATCCACGAAAGTCCGTCTCTCTCGGCGCGAAGGAAGAGTCCTCGCGTTCTACGCTTCGCCTCAACCGCGCCTCAAATCCTCGCGCAAACATGTCTCTTAGGCTCCCGTAACACACACATTTTAGCGTTTTTCTTTATCTTTTTTTCCTCAATTTTCTTTCACTTTTTTTGTCATTTTTCTTCAAAATTTTCTCTCACCCCTCGTTAATTCCTAAAACGTTAGTCACGCGTTATCGAGATTATCACACAAGAACATATTTTTGTTCACGCGTTATCAACAACCAGTTGGCGTATACGCACGCGACATTGCGTAAAAATTTTTTTAGTCGCTCACGCGCAAAATTCAGTCACTCGGCCATATATCACCATTAGAATCACGCTCTCTTCTATCGACATTCACACGAAACCCCATATTTTTTTTTTTAATTCACAAACTTTCGCTCTCACGTGAAGTCGGCAAGTCGCGCGTTCGATCCCTAAGTATTTTTTTTTCTTTTTTTTCTCAATTTTTTTTTTAAATCTCTCTTCTTCTCGATCTCTGTCTGGCTTCTCCGTTATTACTACGAGAATAAGAGATAAATAATAATATATCGTAAAAGATATTTGGGAAAAAAAACGAACAAAGTAACCACGATCTATCGCCCCCCTTGTCCGCCTTCACACGAAACCTCAGTAATAATACAATATTCCTAAATACGCTCCTAATAGTTCGAGGAATTATTCATCAATGAACTTACTCCGATTCTCGTTTTTTATCACGACTTAATCCGAAAATTCTCGATATCAATAATAATAATTAATAATCACCGTAATAATTATAGTTTATTAGTGTTGTGTGTCTTCATTTTTTATTTTTTTTCTTCACTTTTCATTAAATGTAGGTGTCCTCTCTTTTCATTGTATTTTTTTTTATCTTCCCCTTTCATTATCATTTAATTAATTGTAATATAATAATTAATAGCTTGCAAGTTTTAACGTTAGATACTATTACTTAATTCTGTTTACTGTGTTTTTTTTTCCTTTTTTTTTGGTTTATTTACGCGCTTAGGTAAATGTACGTATGCTTATTAACTTTTTTTTACTCTTCAAAAATGTTATTTTTTTTTCTTAATCATCATCATTCATTTATCAATCGTCGTTATCGTCGTCGTGCGTATTCCGCCACCGTCCTAAATCCACACACAATCGCCGTCGCTTAATTTTATTATTAATCCGGGCTCTCTTTTTTAATACATATATATATATATATATATATATATATATATATATCGTACGCGCGCACACGGATACGGCGAGCTTGGACGATCACACTACTTGGAACAGAAACGCGCGGGCTTTTTATCACTCTCTCTCTTCATCATTTTTTAAATTTTTGTTCTGTTTATTTCTCTCTCACCTAAATAGTTAAATAGTCTCGAGGATATTTTCGCCGCGCCGCCTTTCTCATTCATTTCTATTCTTTTACATAATTTTTATATATATAATTATCGTTATTACCTTAAAACTCGTTACTCCTCGTCGACAAATTTAGTGTTTTTCTCGCGATCGGCGAAATCTCTCGTCTCAATGTCTCTCGTATCCGCTCTCACGAAACCCTCAATTTCATTTATTTTTAATATCGTCGGTAATTATTTTTAGTCGATTGGAACTTTAGTCGCCAAATACGCACTGTGTATTTTTTTCCCTCAATTCTGTGTGATTGTGTGTGAGTGTCTGTTAACTCCGGGATCGAGTCATGCTACACTTTGTTTTTTTAACACGGTAGTCAGCAGCACGTTGGGCGCTTCGGTCAATCGATTGTTGCATTATGGATTCGGGCAATGTCGATTTTTTATTTTTTTTTTGTGTGCGTTTCGCGAAACTGGTCCCGATCACGGCTGATCGCGCACCACCTGGACTTTTCTCTCGGTGTTCGTTCATTTATGAGATATTTGTACAAGTACGATCGGCGAGACGGTAATCGCGCGTGGTGATCGGCCAACGAGAAGATATCGGTAGCCTTCGACGGACATGCGAGTGCCTCGACGAGCGAGAATTCTCGCGTGAAACATTAGGAGCCTGAAAAATTTGAGACTCAATTTCTTACGCAAAAGAGGTTCAAGCGATTTCCGGTAAACGCGCTAAGTTTTTTGTTTTCGGATTTAGTTATTATTATCGGTGGTTTGCCGAACGATGTTTGGCGTTCGCAGCGACTCGAGTACTGTCGGCGTCCAGGACTATTCGATTAAAGCGACGGGGGTCGTTCTGGTCGGCGAGAGAGGATTGTCGCTTCAACGACGGTCTCATAACCGATCTCAACAGTTTTTTTTGAGAACTGCTTTTTTTTATTTTGTTTTTTATTATTATTATTTTTTTTCACATTCCGCGTCCAATCGACTGACAATACCAGTCTTCGTCTCTCGACGAAGGACAACATTTTCTTCGCTCGGCGAATTTTTCGCACGACAAATCAAAAAAATTTTCTACTACACAAGGGGCGCACCCGAAAGGCCGAAATTCAAAGTTTTTGGCGCTCGAGCCGGAGGCCCCCGAACGCGCTCGGAAGATCGACAGATATTTCCTCACGATGCCCATTGACTTCTCGAACCGATCCGTAGATCATTTTATTTACCTTTTTTTTTGACGCTTCGAGACGAAACTCTTTAGACCAAAACTTAGGCCAGCAATGCCGAACAGGATAGTTTATATATATATATATTTGTATATATATATATGTATTTGTATATACAGGTGCAAGAGACTTTCGCGTTTAGGCCAAAGTCGAGCGAAAGCTGCACCGTCGAGTAATTTCGTTCGCAAAAAGCGCGTCCCACCTTTCGTCTAAAAATACTTTCTTTTTGTTCAACGGGACGCTTCGATAATTAATTTACAGCAAGACCGAAAGAGCGTTATCATTTTTTGACGGGCACCGAGCGATCTTCCGACGAACGAGCTGAGAGCCTCTCACTAGCGTTGTAAATCGAAATTTTTTTTTAATCTTTATTTTATTTAACTTTTTTTTTCGTTATTTATCCTTAAAACTGCATAGGCCGAAACAGCAGTCGAGAGGCGATGGAACTGCGATCGAATCGAGATTTTATTCCTCTCTCCCTCTTCACCATTCGCGATCGATATTTTCGAGAGGATAATGCCGAATAGGCGAAAGACGAGGAATCGTAATTTTTTTTTATGGAATAAAAAAAAAAAAATTAAAATAAACAACAAACGATAAATTGGAAAAGTTCGAAAGGAGTCGATCGACAGATGTGACGAAGGTGTTGCGAAGAAAAAAAAGAATAAATTCAATGTCTCTTCATTTATTGACGTGAATAATAAATAAAATAATAATCAATAGATCGATTGATAATTAAAAAATAGTGACTCGTGACTAGGTTAAGACTCACCGCTTGCGAAAACAAAAAATGTTGTGTGTACTGCTTAGTATTGATATATCCATTAAAAGTCGTAATCATAATACAATCATAATAATATAGATAATCAATAGATCTAAGGATAATACAGCGCAGCGCTGAGGATGGGACGAAGTGCTGGGTTCCTCCGATTCCATGATTTTTCGGAGGCTCCGAAGGAGGATATAGTGTTGACAATTTAAGCTTGATCGAATACAAACAAAAGAACAAAAAAAAATAATAAAAATAAAATCAAAATCGTAGTAGAGGAACGAGGCAATTGCGTGAGACTAAAAATTATAGAGTTTTTTTCGTTTTCGTTTTCTTTTTTCTCGTTCGTGCGTTAATTTAAATTAACGTAAATCGACACTAGACAAAGTTAGTGAGAGATTAATTTAAGAATACAAAGTATACAATAAACGATAATAATAAACATAGGACTAATGTGACATTAGTTATTCGTAATAATTAAAAATAATATGATATTAATAATGAGACAGTATCGAATAAAACATAGTCGTACAATCATACAAGGCGTTATTGATAAAAAATACCGCGTTTAAAATTAAGAGTAAACGTAAAAATTATTTAAATTACAAAGTTTTTCTACCACCCAAAAAAAAAAATAATAATAATATTAATAATCATGTATAATTATCGATATCTACAGGATATATATAATGTGCCGGGCGAAAATTACTCCCGTTCGGGCAAAACTAGGAATCGAATTTTTTCGCCCTTTTCTTTTATTTATATATTTTTTACGGGTGGTGCATTTTCGTCTACGTGTGTCTTATTTTTCGTGCACGAGCGTATCAATAATAAACCGGGGAGCGTCATAACAAGGAAGTCGGTTGATATCTGTCAATCCTCAAAAATATCTTGCCGCCCTAATCGCTTCGTCATCCGTTTCATAAGAGCCTAATATATATATTTATATATATGTACTTTTTGTCTTTTTTTATTTCTTTATATAATCTACTTTAAATAGTTACGTACCCGCGCTTATACGGCATAACCACATCTCTTTGTTTCGATATAGTCACCCAAGGACGCCGCCGGTACTTTTTGTTCAATCGTCGTCGTATTGTTCGCCTTTTTCCATTGTATCGTTATTATTATTATTTTAATATTTGTATTTTTTTTCTTTCATTTTCTCTCTTCCTCATCGCGACTAGCCTAACCACCTAATAATTAAACCATCCACACGAGCTCGTGCGTTCACCGGTGCGCAAACGATACGCGTCCTCGACCTCGAAGCGCGCGACGCTCCCTTAGCGGTCGTTCCACCGGGAAAGTGTCGAGAAAAACCCAAATTCTTAAATCGCGAATTGCTAAATTTTACGATCGCGCTCCCGAGCAATATTTAACCATTCGCTGCAATTCCTCTTCGCGCTGCCCTTTGCACTCTTCGTATTTATTTGGTTCGATAGGAACCCCGATTCGCGGGGTGCGAGGCTAGTAAAAGTCCATTCGTCGCTTACCTTAAAGCAACAAAAAAAATAAAATAAACTCCGATCTTGCGACGCGGGAAAGTAAAATTCAATGAGCCCGGAGCGAGGGCGAGACCTTTCGCGAGTTTCTCGAAAAGCCCTTACCGAAATTCGTTGATGCACCGGGAAGCTGCGCAAGGTCCGACCCGCGCTTGCTCACGCACTTCGCTTACACTGTTCCTAACATTTCTCTCCGTCGATGAGTTTCCTTTCGCTTTTGTTAATTTTTTTTGTTCTTGTCTTTTTCGCTTCCTCGTCATCTCGCCCTGCCTCATCCTCCTCTCAGTCCCCGCAATGTCCCTCCTCGGCAAAATTAACTTTTCGCATGAAATCGACACAAAGTCCGTTTTGTCCACACAAATATAACTTCGAAGGTTTTCTTTTCTGTTCTCCCTTTTCCTTTCTTTTTTGTTCTATGTACAGCCTTAGTGTGAAGAAGAAGAAAAATAATATAAACATTGTTTCCCGAGTCTGAGGCTTTTCTCGAGCTCAGACGCTATCTTCAGTCGATTCGCTATTTGTCAATCTTAGTAGCACAGCCTGATTATCCGCATCGATAAGACGAATCGTTAATACTTTTTTTTTTTTTTTTTTTTTTTTTTTTTTCAACGTCTCCCACCTCGACCTTCGTGTGTGTTCCGCGGAATGACGCGAAACGGAGGAGCTTCGCTATCCGTCGGGCGTCCTTCCGCGCGCGAGAGAATCGAGGAAGTGCCCTTTCGGTCGTCACGCTGATCGGTAACGAAAGCGCACTACCTCGCGCCGTTGAAACAAACTCACGCGATTATCGATGGCGGTTACTCTGAGGGCCTTTTGCAGCCTTATTTGATTAAAAAAAAAAAGAAAAAAAAAATGAAAAATATTCTGCAATGAACCGGCCACTCGGGATTATCTTTGGGCTACAATAAACCTGATCGTCGATGGCTCGAAACGATAAAATCATCGTCTTTCAACGCAGAAAGCCTAAAACGAGATTCATGCGATTCTTTTTGTTTCGCGGAAGTAACAACGGAGCTAAAGTAAGTTTCGTCAAATTACCGAGTTCACTTTTTCCTCTCCCCTCCCTGCGATGAAATCTCGACGACGAGTCCCCCTCCCCCCAATATTACTCGCTCGATTCATCTCTCGTTTCTCGCTGTCTCGCTATCACGCTCGCATTTATCTAGTTAAATGAACAACGAAATCTTTGTTTCGTTTCTTTTTCGTCCTGTCTTATCATTATTATTATTTTTCGTGTTGCGAAATACACCTTAACGATCTAACATGAAACGGTCGATGCGCGATTCCGTCCGCTACGAGCGTCGCGAGGTGGAACGAACCTTTGTTGGACAGCCTGGTCGACGATCGCCGCCCTCGCTTAACAATTCGTTCGAGCTCGCCGATCCTCGCCGTCGACGACCGATCGCGGGCGATCGACGTCGCGCCCCGTTCGCCGATCCGTCCAGCCGCTGGTTCGCACTTGTCTCTTCGTCCCCTCGACGACCAACTTTTTTTTCCTCGTCGTCGATCGGAGACCCTACTGTAGGTTCGGTTTTTTTTTTTTATTCATCTCACCCACTTCGGCGACCTCTTCGTCCTCTTCGGCCTCGCCGACCTTGGTGGGCTCCGTCGATCGCTTCGTTACTCGTTTTTCCTCGCGAATAACCGTCGACGATACCGGAAGTCGATTCTTCGGCCGCGCGGCTTCCTCTTCCTCCGGTTCCGATGCGTGCCGATTTTTGGATTTTTTCGTTTTTCTTCCTCTTGGTTTCTCTTCTCCGGCGCCCGAACTCCCCAGCTCGATGGCACCGCACGGCAGCGTCGTTGCTTCGTCGTTCAACCGTCTCTCGTCCTCTTCGATCTCTTCGTGAACCTTCACGCTCCTCCCTACGTCTCTCGTACTCTTGGATATGTTGCTAAGGATACCTGGCGCGCTCCCGAGGAACGTCCGTCACCCTGGCGGCGATCTTCGACGCGCGCTCAATATTCGCGCGCTCGCTCGCTCGCCGCTCGGTAAAAAAAAGGTTTAAGCCACGCTTTGTTACTTTTTTTTCTTTCATTTTTTTTCTTTGGGTTTCTCTTCTTCTTGTGTTCTCTCTTTGCTTTTCCTTTTTTTTTGTTCTCTTCTTTCGATCGGTCGTTTATTTTTATTTTATTTTTTTCGTGTGTTCTTTCCTTTCATTTCTTCCTGTTTTGCGTTTTGTTTTGTTTCGTTAAAACCGGGCTACCACGCGGAGCAGCAGCGCAGCGCCTGGCCGCGGGTTCACTCGAGTTGCTCGAGAAAATTCGGGCTCTTGAAGTAATCCGGCACCGAGTCGTCGAGCCTCGAGATGACCTTGTAGATCGACTTCTTCCACGACTGCTCCGTGTCCTTTCCACCCTGGATCGCCTTGAAGAACTCCTTTAGCGTCTGCTCCACGACGTACCTGAAGTTTCCGGGCACCTGGGGGAACAAGTCAAAATTTTGATGGTTAGTACGAGAGTCCCCGGTTCGGCGGGGCATTCGACATTGATTAACAACGATTAGCTTGCGTTAAGTTCTACTGAATCGACAACTCTAACGATTTTAACGGAGTCGTCGCGATCCGAGCGCCAAAAAATTTGTCTTCTTAAAGTTAAAGATTTTATTAAATTGGACTATCAACATTTTTTATTTTTCAATTAAAAGCTTTCAAAACTTGAAAGTTTTTGAGGGGAAAATTTTATGTATGTAGAATAGTTCGCTCTTAATTGATTAATAATATAATAAATGAAATGAAATGGAATTTTAAGTAAATTTGTTTATTTTACCAATTTTTCATTTTTCATATTTCAATCTTTATTTTCCGAACCTAATTTTTCAATTTTAATTTTTTTATGATAATTTTATAATTATTTTTTATGCCAATTTTTTTGATCGCTCAGTTCGGACAACGGCGGTTCGAAAGTTATGCCCCTAAGTCGCATGCAGTCGTCGGCGAGTGCCGACAAAGCGTAAGCCCGGTGGAAATTTCGGAGCCTTGCATCGGGCCCGGAAGGCCCGATCGAAGGCTCGAAAGAAGCTTCCAACGGGCGAAAATTCAAATTCGATCGAAATTAATCCACTTAAAAATTAAATTCTATTAAAATCATAATTTTCGTTCAGCGTGTGCGTGTTTGTGTATTTGCGCACCTGAGGACCCCATACCTCAATGTGGTTGTTGCGGTTGTAGTGAAGATTGAGGACTCGGTAAATTTCCGAGTCGCCGCCGACCTGCAGGTCATCGGCGTTCTTGACGCCTTCCGAAACCGCTTGCCTCGCGTATTTCTCCATTTGGATGTAATAGAATTCCCTGCAATCATGAAAAATCGAAAAAAAAATTATTAAAAAATTCACAACACCTTAATTAAATTACGCGACTGCTGGATACATTAATTTATTTATATAAAAAAAAATTCCCCCCCCCCCCGCTGGAATAGGCTCGAAGAGCGCGCAACTCAATACCGATCGTGGGTCGAGGAAAACTAAATCCGGGTCCGTAATTAACGAAGTAAATATATATATTACCCCCTCCTCCGCGAGTGTGTGCGAGGGCAGGCAATGCGGCTCGTAGGAAGGAGCTCGGCGAAGGAAAAAAAAAAAAAAAAAAACCGTAGTCAGTGAGTTAAATAAGGCTGGATATGCCAGTCCTAAGGGTGACTTCACCCGGAAACGCAATGAGCTAGCGGGTCCTTGCGGTATCTCGCTCGCGATCTCCCTCTGCTCTCCGCATCTGTGACGCAGGTACGCGTTTTTTTTCAAAGGCGCGAGCAGTATGAGAAAGACGGAGAGTTGAAAGGCAAAGGAAAAATATGAAATAAACCGTCTACGACGAACGCCTCCGCGTCGGGGTGTAACGAGATAGGTTTCCCCCCCATCGCCCAAGAAGACTTCACACGTGCGGTTTGTCGGTGCCGTTTCTCGGTGGTGTGTTACCCGGCTTGTTAGCGGTCCCCACACCGCCATCGCGTTCTCGGCACGGGCAGAAACGCGGTGGCGGGCATCGGGACGCGGGCGAGGCGCGAGTCTCGCGAGCGCCTCGGATACACGAAGTGCGGGATAAAAAAAAGAGAGGAGGAAAAAATAAATCGCGCACCAGCCGAGTTATAATGTTTACGACCATTAAATAACGCAGTTAAACAAACACAAGTTCGCTAATTGGCGGGTAATTAGTATAGTGACCCGAGCGAAGTCTTAGCGCCGGGAGGTCCGCGCGCGACCGGAGGGAGCAACACGACGGAAGGGGTTGAAAAGGAGCCAGAAAAAGAAATGCCGAGGATGGCCGTGTCCGGGGGTGAGGCCTACGCCCGATTTTCATCGAGGGCACGAGTGTTCTTGGATGGGGAATGGCGAGTGAAAAAATAATGGCGGGAGAGACCCGTGGCCTATCAAATAATTTGGAGTATAAAATGAACAATAAATAGATAAATGGCTAAATGGCTAAATGGCTAAATGGCTAAATGACTAAATGGCTAAATGGCTGAGTAGCTGAATGGCTAAATGGCTAAATGACTAAATGGCTGAATGGCTAAATGGTTAAATGGCTAAATGGCTAATTGGCTAATTGGATAAATAAATAAATAGATAGATAAATAAATAAATAGCTAAATAAATAAGAACTACCAAAATCGGCAACAGACCGAGTCGCGAGCAACCGCGGGGAGGGGCAGGGATTTGTACATGTAAATACGCGGATTAAGGAGGGACGAATATGGCCGGGTCCATCTGCATTTAATCGGCGTTGGTCCATATTTGCCCCTCCCGCCCGGGCAGGAAGTGGGATGACTTGGCACGGGATAGCAGCAGCGGCTGAAAGAAAACTGCACAAATGAACGAACGGAAAGAGCGAGGAGTATTTTTCATTTTTTTTTTTTTTCGTTTTCTTTATCTCTCGTCGTTTGCAACGCTGGCAAACTCGTCTTTTCCTCGCCTAGATTCCTTTCTTTTTATTCTTCGCTCATTGTCCCGCCACCAAGTTCTTCCACCGTGTCCCGCGGGCGCGTTTCTCGGGGCCCCACAGCCACGGTGGACGAGGACGGAGGTTCAACGAGAAGAGGGAACCGGGCGCGAGTCCATAGTGAGAGCACACAACCGATCCCGCGGGGCATTCTTCGTCGCGCTCGCCCGGTCCACTACGACGACGGCGTCGAGTCTTTATCCGGACGACAGGATTCATCTTCCTCTGGGGTGTAATGTGCGGCGGAGCAGCAGAGCCGAGAACCCCAAAGAAAAACGAAGGCACTGTGTGTTACGTTCGCGCGGTTCACCGGCGAGAACAACGGCGAGGGAAAAAAAGAGGAAAAAAAAAAAGAAGAAGGAAGGAATATCAGAATGAAGAAGTTGGCTCTGCAAGGTCCTCGAAGCTTATATAGTTGAATGCAAAAAATCTCGAGGAAACCCGGTAGTCGTGGGATGCAACTCTCGGCATCGGGACAGCGAATAATGACGGCGATGAGGGAGGAGGATAAAAAAAAGAGAAGTTGGTTCTCATCTTGGGAGAAAGCCCGGGATTGCACATCGGAGCGCTACCGGGAGCAATTTTTAAGATTGCTTCCGTGTGGTCGAGCGCCCGAACCGCCGTCGGGCGAGTCTCAGCGAGTCGACGGGACACCGCGAGAGATGACGGAGAATCGATGCATTTGCACCGCGACAATTGGCGCAAAAATGTTTGCCGACTGGTGGCTTGAGCCAGGAGCCACTTTTAAGATTGCTTCCATCTCACCGGGCGACTCTCGACGAAGACACAACGAAAATTACCGATATCCACCGTCCCATATTTATCCTGCCAGACGCTGCGCGCTTCTGTGCTCGTCCGGATTCATCCGCTGGGACGCTGCCACGTTGTTAAATGTCGCTGCGGGGTATCGTGCTCGTGAAAAGTGCAGCTCGAACGATCCGGCGAATGCGGCAGCGATTGGGAAGAGGTCGGAGCGACGTAACAGTCCTGATTCGATTCGAGCGTTGCATCTCTAATTCGGGACCATTTTTTTTCAAGTGGAAAGCTGGAGCTAGAGCTTTTAATAAGTGGACTCCAAATTGGGTGAGCGAAAAATATTAATGTACTCCATCCACCAGTTTCCCCAAACTGGATGAAGGATAAGTGTTGAATAAGGCCCGGTCCGTGCGTGGATTTACGTGCTTCAAGTTGGGCCATGTTCACCACATTTACTTACAAATGGAGTATGGCAAAGGGACCATGAGTCGCCTCTCATGGGAATCATGACCAGCCGGTCCGTTTGGAATGTCATTGCAAAATTTTTCTAAAGCCGAAAGCTGGACCTTCAGCCTGAAAAAATGGATTCCAAATTGGTCGAGCCACAAACATTAACATATTCAATGCACCAATTTCCCCCAATTGGACAAATTAGCGTTTTATGTCTGGGACCAAAGTGGTGAACTGCGCACGGCCCATACATGGGTTTACATGGAGTACGGCCAAGCGACCACGTGCCGCTCCTCACAGACATCACGAAGATCCGCTCCGTTCGGAACGTCACTGCACGGTTAACAAACCCTACCAAACCTGGGTTCAAAAACCCCGCGGTTCCCCCAGACCTGGAACGAGCCTGCAATAATTCCGTTTTACCCACTGCGACCAGCCCGCCGCAAAGAGAATGCCATCCTAGTCTCCGAGCTCGTGTCGCGATGAACTTATCTTCCCCGTCGCGGGAGAGTCTCTCGTCGAGGGTGGCGGCGGCGTCGGTGGCCATCGATGTTTCTATGACACTCGATCACGCGAAGAGTTAACGGGAAAAGTCGCGGGCGAGGAGGCGACCCGCCGGAAGAGATAAAAAAGACGAGCCGATGTGCGAGAGGCTCGGTGTCGTGGATGTCGCACACACAGGCGGACGAGGCGCTGTCGCAGACGCGCACGCCGGTGCGGCTGAAGGGTCGATGCCAACGGGCGCGAGAACGAGTCGAGAGTCATGACCGAGGTGGCTCCGATGTTACCGCGGTAGCGTCGAAGGGCTGAAGGGACGATGCCGATGACGACGATGATGATCACGTCTCGTCGCTCGGCTAGTTCTCCATCTATAATTCCCCGTTCGCCCTTCTCCTCGCGACCCGGTATCGCGCACACATGCGCGTCCACGAGACAAGCACCGCCTATCCGAGCCGCCGAACCGCCCTCCCGCTAATTAAGACAATTTCTCGGGAATTCCTCTTATCGAGCGCCGGTTCGATGCAGCCCGCAGCGAGAAATCCGGAAGAGACGCTTCGCGCTCCGGGTGCGCTCGTCGCCGATAGATAGGGTAAAAAAAAAAAAAAGTGAGGGGCGGGCGGCGAAGCAGCGGGCGAAGTCTGCGGAATCGCGAGCACGGCGCGACGACAGAGTATGACAAGCGGGCGAATGCCAGGGGCTCGTCGTAGCCGATCTCCCGTATAGCTCCTTCACCGAAGCCACCCCGGGCGCCGACCCTCGACTCGACGTATCACCTGCTCCCATAATCCTTACCCAACCACCCATCAGCCGCATTCAAACCCGTCGGATCGCCAAGTATAGGAGGCGGGAATGTTTCTCTTCGCTCACTTATATTGCCCGTGGATATAGATGGGCGTACGGAATGTCTACGTATAACCTATACATATAGCCATACACACACACACACACACACACACACATATGTATATAAAATATATGTATATATGTATTTGTGAGCGATAGCACAGAGCAAGCGTGAGCGAAGTGCCTAATTAAAACAGACACCCGGAGACAGAAACGGGCACGGGGCACGCGAGACAGCGCGAGATATGCGGGCGGGTTTCGCATAATGGCCGAGGGATAAGAGTGCGAGGGAGACGATGCCAGTTCCGTCGACGACAAAAAGCCACCCGAGTGCCAGAATTGCCACTCTTCGATCGCGCGAGAAGTGCGAGAAGAGCAACGGGCGGCGGCGTCGGCGTAACCCGAACCGTTGTATGCGCGAGCATACAGAGCCGCCAAGTGAGAAGAGGCGAGGAGAGAAAAAAAAAGAAAAAAAAAAACACATTGCACAGAGAACGCTAGAGGTAGAGGTAGAGTTGCTCAGGGTGGAGCGGAAGAGGGAGAGAGGGTGGCGGTGGTGTGTCAGCGCCCGCGTCAAGGGTGACGAGGAAACTCGGCGACAAAATAAAAACTGGGAGGAAGAGTGAGGAGGGTGGGTGGGTGGGGGTGGGGGGCGGGGGGGGGGGGGGGAGGAGCGCGAGAGAGCAGTCATTCATTATAGTATTGTATAATTAGGATAATAATAAGCTCTTCAGGGCCTCGGGTGTTCTTGCGCATCGCTGAAGCAAACGCCGACTCGTCTCTTGCCCTCCGCCGGTTTTCTCTCTCTCCGAAACAGAAGAGCGGCTTGGGAAGCCCAAAGCAGCTCCGACAATCTCGCCGGGCCCCGGGAAGGGGACGCGCGGAGTTCGCCTCGACACTCGTGAGCGGCTCGTGAATCCCGTCTCTCTCTCGCCACGAGGACGCTGATTATTAGCATCTAATAATTGCGACGCCCTGCCTCGACGACCGAAATAGCACAAAGGGGCCATCGCGGGAGAACGAGACGTGGAAAGAAAAAAAAAGAAGAAAAAAAAAATACAAAAAAAATGTATATATGAAGAAAAAGTGCCATGCCGATCTGTTCCGCCGGCGGACGGGAGGGTCGGTCGAGGAGGCGCGTCCGCGAAAAGACATCCCGGAGACAGTGTGAAAGGTCGATCGTATTAATATACTCCTCGGGTGTAATGAAGCTATCGAGAAAAACGTCGATTATGCAACCCTTGCCGCGTATCCGGGACAGCTCGGACGCCGAGGCAGCGTCGCGATCCGCGTGAGGGTCGTCGAAATAGACTTTTCGGCGTCGAATAAATTTGCATCGCGGACAGCGTCGACTGCGCGCGGTCGGGTAGGTACGGGAAATAAAGAAATTACGTTGGCGACCGAAGGAGCCCCGCGAGGGCCGCGGCGGTGGTTGAGCCGGTCGAGAGGGTCGCGTCTCGGTCTTACGCCGTTGGAGCGTCGTCGCCCTTTCTTTGCACCTCGTGCCGCGACCCTTGGTTATATCCATTCAAGGATAAGCGTTCCTGCTCCTTGAGCCGAGCAATGCCTTCCCTTCCTCCCCGTCCTCCTTTGACGGTTACGCCAAGTTTAGCCGACCTTCGACAATGCGGACGGGCTCTCTCTCACGCTCGGGGCTCCTTTCTCAGACGATGACTGCGCGCTTGCGAGAGAGTCGGCTCAGTGAAACACGCCTTTGACCCTGAAATCGCAACCCCTCGCAACATCTCGCTCGATATAACGGTCGCTGAGGCGCGCGCGGCTTTCTTGCCAGAAACTTTCCCACAGTTTTTCAATGAGAAGCCACCCCTAAGGGGGAGGGGTGGAGGGGGGGGGGGTTTCTTCCTCCGGCGGGAAGTAAGGAAGGCAAAGAGTCGCGGTGTCTGCATGAACCCTCCTACCTTGCGAGATTGAAAGAAAGAGGCGAGAGGAGTCGCGCCAAGATTCGCCAAGTCGCAAAGTCTTTCTCTCCCCCCCCCCCCCCCTCCATCAAAACGGTAGAGCGGGGAGAATAAAGAGCGGGGCGTCTCGTGGATCGTCTCTTCAAAGCGGCGGGGAGGGATTTTTGGCGTCGGATAACCTCCCGAAGAAAAACAAGGGTGGGCACTGTGGGAAAGGATATTAGCGCGATCGCCTCGACAATGACGAAGGGAGAACGAAGATCCGACCCTTGTCCTTTCCTTGCGAACCGTACAAACGGATTCTGTTAATGTTACGCGATACTTTTTGGGTACAATGAGACAAGTTATGATTCTAAAAAATGGCGATGACTCCGGAACAAAACGCACCCCAAAAAATAAAAATAAATTCTTTATCGTATATATATATTGAAAAATATATTTATACATATATGTATAAAAAATATATATAATAAATGAAAATATATTTTTAATATTTAGGGAGTGACTCCGGAACAATTCGCGTCCCAAAGAATAAAAATCTTTATCTTTGTATATATATTAAAACAAAATTATATCCTTGATGTCTTATAATCGCCCGGAGCGTATCTTACCCGCACCTAATTTTCATCCCCGCTCGAAATGTCATGAATCACAAGCAGCAAGTCCATAACAATATATCTTTCTGGCAAGTAACTTTTTTCGTAAAATGCTTTCCTTCGTAAAAATAAATAAAATGCCCTCTGTCCAACCCCGAATATCTTAGGAAATATGATATGAAACACCGTACAGTTCCTCACAAACTCTGCAAACGGATTCTATTAAAGTTACTTCGACACTTTATGTCTACAATGATAAAAATTGTATTAAAAAAAAAATATATATATATATCAATGAAACGAACAATTCGTCCCAAAAAAATAAAAACAAATCTTTGACATCTTATAATCGTCAATACTATAATATATAATATAATATATAATATATAATATATAATATATAATATAATATATAATACATAATACAATTATATTAAGTCAAGTAAATGGATTAAAAATTTTGCCTAAAAAAAAATCTTGCTCCCTCCGACCGCGAAATATATCTTGGGAAATACGTGGGGGGGGGGGGGGGGGGTGGGGGGGGGGGGGGGGGGGGGGGGGGGGCGTCTCGCCCGCTCTCCGGATTCCCGCCGGGGCGGGCGAGGTGTCAAAGTGCGTATAACGAGAAGTAAGGGAATAAGTAGTAGGAGGAATATATTAGTTACGTTCGCGTGTGCTCAGGGGGTCCTCGAGTGTAAGACCCACACGAACACACGCGGGCACGCACAGTGCACTCGCGCACGAGTACCTACGTAAATACGCGTCGTGACGTTGGGTGCGTGAGCGGTAGCTGCAGACGATGGTACCGGCAAGAGGGCGGGGGGGGGGTGGGGGGGGGGGGGGGGGGGGGGGGGGGGGGGGGGGGGGGGGGGGGGGGGGGGTTGCGTTTGCCCGTCAGTGCGTAAGCGTCCGCATTCAGGAGACGCGTTAAAAACAAGGTGTCGAGCCGGGCAGGGAGAGACAGAGAGAGGAGCGTTGGAAGCCGAAGCGGTTCTTGATGCTCGGCACCCTTCTTAATTAGTAATTAACACTTTAACGCCATTCGACTCGGGCTTGCAGCGGCGAGCACTCAGACTTGCCGCTCAGGCAGGCAGGATCAACGCGGCCGCAACGCGTGACAGGCAGGAATCGAGGACTTCAAGCAAGCGACTTCCTTCGTGTTTACGCGAGCCGCGCACGAAAAGAGAAACAAACATATGTGTGTAAATATCTAGTAATTAATATATGAATTAACGAGCTATTAGATGGTTGTGTCGGGTCGAGGCGGTCGCGCGGTAATTATAAAGCTCGAGGATCGAAAGGGCTCGCTCGCGCTTGGCAAATGTTATTTATTTTTTCTCGGAGTGTTCGATGAAAAAAATGAAATTAAATGAAAATATAAAAATTGCAAAGTATCGAAGGCTTCGAGAGAAACGAGTGAAAAGCCGGGCTTTTCTCCGGAGACAGCTGCACCCAGAAAAATAATTTTATAATTAAATAAGTTTAAGTAAAATACTTATTTAAATCAAATAAATATTTTACTTAAACCAAATAAACGGTGGCTGTCAAATAAATTATTTTTCTCCGTTTGTAAGTAAATA
>JAPYZC010004602.1:0-10064 GCA_030522665.1 Ichneumoninae sp. A BG-2022a | reverse complement strand
TATTCATAAGTATTAAGCTTATGTCTTAACGCCAACGTTTTATATATACATATGAATTTGGCATATACATAGAACACACGTATCCATATCTCCGATATTATAAGATTTAACAAAGTATATATAATTATAGCCTTGTTTCTATTGCAATCGTCGACGGAACAAAACTGCCGTTTTTAGATCCAGAGAAGGAGCGAGAGATAGTGGCTGTTCTACAATGAACACACATATACACGACACGCGCGCACACTGCCACACACACACACACACACGCACACACGCACACACATATATACAATGCACAGGAGAACTTGTGATGAATTTGATTCATGCAATAACTTCTCGTACCGTTTGTCAAATGAAATTGCGTTCTTAGGGAGCCAGGACCTGCGCGCTTAATCCCCGGCGATAATTGGTGGAGTGGGGATGAACAATTGTCGACATCACAGAGCGTTACAAAACTTATTGGCTCATATAAAATTACAGCCGACGAAATGCTGTGAGCGATTTACGAATTTCATAATTACTCGTTTTAGAGGATTATTAGTAGAGCAATAAATGTACGTAGAAAAAAATGACGAAAGAGCCGCATATAATTGATTTTTTCGTGAGGAAATTCGTATATATTAGTAATGGAATAAAATTGATGGTGAAATTTAAGAGTGTCGCAAGAGGCGCGATATATTTGAGTTGCTTTTTTTTACGTGGAAGAGAATCATCGGACGTGCAACGAATCCGTGAAGTGTTGAAACTTGAAAGTATCAATGGTAAATAAATAATGAAGGTGGAGTCACAAGGTATTGGTTTAAAAATAAATCTTTCTCTAAAAGTGTTGCTATTATCATTTCACATTTACATAAGTTGTTAATAGTGTCCCGTATTGTATATTTACAGAGACTGAAACAAAAAAAATCATATATCATTAGTGGATGTTGTTCGATTTAGTTTTTTTCTGCTAGTTGTATCAAAAATTGTTCACAATGTTAAAAAAAAAATAACATCTAGACATATATACTCTATTATACGAAGTCAATTAGCACTCTTCTAGAAACGAGTAAGCACCAATTTTGATCTGGCTAATTTGCTACACCAAATATTGTTTTGTGAGTGTTCTTTTTTTTTCCCGATTCACTTTTATATCTGTCATCCTGTTTCGTTTTACAGCGAATTTTTACGAACTTAACTTATATGTATCGTTTCAGGAACAGGGCCAACGTATATTCCGGAATCCCTGACCGTGGAGCCGAAAGAACGAATCGTTTTATCATTTTTTTTCTTTCAGTGTAAATACATTTTGCACCAGTTATTTGTATTAAATAGACTGTGAACTCTTGTGCGACACTGTGTGAGATACGAGAGATGAGCTCAGCGAAAAAAACATTGTCCAACGGAAAGGCAATTATCAGTTGCTAATATTTCTTTTCTTTTTTGTTTTGTTCTTTTTCCAATATGTAAACGATAGATTTAAATTTGTATCACAAATAGAATACAATGAATGAAACATATTCGAAACTTAATGTAAAATATTTCTAACTCCGAGAACGTCTCTGAATATTTGATGTTTTGTATTTTTGCAAGCATATTCCATAATCCATCGCGAACATGTTATATTTACTATTATTCATTATACATATAACGTGGACATACCATCAATTTTCATCGTTTACTTTAAATAAATCACAACTAGAGATTCTTTGGACAACATCGAGATTTTTTTTTGTTCATATCGTACACTCAAAATAATTTATCTTAATGTTTCATTTATCGTGGAACATTTAGTTCGAACATTGTGTACAACTGCGAACGAATGTTTTTATAAATCGGCGTCAATCTTATGCAATAAAACGCCAACAACTTTTTGTGTGTGTAGAAAGTATCTGTATTGAACAACACC
Organism: Ichneumoninae sp. A BG-2022a; assembly: GCA_030522665.1. NCBI lineage: Eukaryota > Metazoa > Arthropoda > Insecta > Hymenoptera > Ichneumonidae > Ichneumoninae sp. A BG-2022a. The sequence continues at coordinate 8,173 of JAPYZC010004602.1, read as the reverse complement.
CTCGCGGTATCGCGTTTACGAAACGACTATAGTTTCTTTCGTAAAATCAGTGTGAAGGATCCCGTGCATTTGCGCAATACGTATCAATACTGATGCAGTATACATGTAATATCCATTCACGTAATAAGTGTAACCATCGTGTGCGTGTGTACGTGTATGTTTGTGCATTAGATTATTATTTTTTTCTGTCCTTAGATCGAAACATTATTTATCTTGCAGAGCCATATAGTTTCGATAGCAGCGCTGCCTCATTGTCGCTTTAAAATATAAGCTAAGATCAATTAATATTACCGCATTGCGGACCAATGCTCCGGAAGGTTACTTTTACAAGCTCCCAAATTGAATAATCCCCGGGCACACAATGAATCGTAGTAAACGCGATAAATAAGCCTTGTAGGAAAAAAGATTATGGCCATTGGCTTCGTTGAATGCGGCCTGATTAAATACAATTCCTCCGCGTAACTTCAATTGGTATAATTCGCGTCCCGAAAAATATTTATTGTGACAAATTTTATCTAACGAAGACTCGTGTAAACCGAACGATAACGAGTCTTACATCTCCGTCGCCGAACCGTACATTGTGTTCAATTGTTGAGTGCATCTTATGAAAGTAGCGCGTCTCGGCAGTTCTCGCAATCGCGAAGCTCCGACGTATGTACAAGCGGAGCGCAGTCCACCTAGCAAATCCAACGCCGTATTTTCCACGGCTCCTCTGTAAGGCACCTCGACAGTTTTTCCCTCGGACGATCTAAATACGACAGTATAAGTAAGTACGACAGATTTTATGGATTTTGAGTCTCGGTGGGAGATATAAATCGTGTCGCGGCAATGCTTTCGATTTGGGGAATCGCGTTTGCGTACCTGTACTCCGCAACGCCACCGGCGTGTTTCTTCATAGCAGTGCTCGATGCCATGCCGTAGAAGAGTTTCAATTTTCTACCATTCTTCTCAATAACATCGCCACCGCACTCATCGTGACCCGCGAACATTCCACCGGCCATAACGAAATCGGCGCCAGCGCCGAAAGCCTTTGCCAAGTCACCCGGACAAGTGCATCCTCCATCCTGAAAAAAAAAAAAAAAAAAACAAATCGAATTATCCATGGGTAACCTTGGCAATGATCCAATTTTATTAATTACAGCCGGGCTCTGTGTTGCCCTCCACTTACTGAAATAATGTGTCCCTTGAGACCGTGAGCGGCGTCAGCGCATTCTATCACAGCGCTCAGCTGCGGATAACCCACTCCGGTCTTCATTCTCGTCGTGCACACGGAACCGGGACCGATTCCTACTTTAATTACATCCGCACCGGAGAGAATCAATTCCTCGACCATTTCGCCGGTGACGACGTTACCCGCCTGGATTAATATTATCGTACTACGATTATGCAATTGTTCGATGAACTTCCTCGAGAAAATTTATTGCAATGTTACTTACGATGATTGTATGATACGGAAATTCGGCACGAACTTTTCTCACGTATTCAACGAAATGCTGTGAATATCCGTTCGCTACGTCCAGACAGATAAACGATAATTCAGGTACGGCTGCAATGACGTTCGACAAACGCTCGAAATCTCCTTGGCTCGTTCCTGAGCTCGCGGCAACATTTTCTAAACATTCCGGATTTTTTTTCGCAAACTCCGTCCACTCTTCAGGGGTATAATACTTGTGAACCGTTGTGAATAGTCCGTGCTAAAATTTTGTGAAACGAAAGCGCTTTATACGCATTCCTGAGACAAAGGAGCCTGTCACTTTCAGACTCATCCGCATGTTTCATTTTCAAGAAATTACTTATTATTATTATTATTATTATTATTCGTTACTGATACCTTTGATAAGCCTCTCGCCATATCGAACGTCCCGACGGTATCCATATTCGAAGCCATCACGGGTATGCCCTTGTAGCTACGTTTTGAATTGCGAAACGTAATTTCTCGAAAGAGATCGACCTTAACGAAAAGAGAAGAAAAAAAAAAAGAATCGTTTCATAATGTATTTTTAAAAATATCGTCTCTCTCTGGCTCCCTCTCGCATCTCCGTTTCCATTCTTCTCAAGTGCGTTGAAGCGTAGCGTGATTTTAATTCCTGCTCTCCATGTTATCACAAACGGCAAGGATAACAGAGGAGAAGTAGCTATGCTGTCTCTTGTTCAAAATAAAGTGATCGAAACTCGTTCGTGTTTCCATACCATTTTTGGAGCAGCAAAAATGTATTGGTTTAGGTATTAAATGTTATTCCATGCCATTGATAGGATTAATCGTTATTCGATTCAATGAAGTTCGTTTATTGTTTGTTTGTTTGTTTGTTTGTTTGTTTGTTTTAATACAGAACCGAGAATATTATTTTTAATGTTAAAAATCCCATCGAGCACAGGACATTAATGGATTTTTAAAAGATGAGAAATAAAATTCGTGGACTAGGTTATCACGATATATAATACTCACATCGGATCTGCTCTTCAAGGTGCTCCTCTTTGGCCTCAATAAAACATCCTTGAAATCCAACTTGATGTCGTTTATAATGTTCGGCATCTTATTCGGAGTTGTTTTCTATCACCGAGATTGGAACAGCAGACGATTCGTGAGAGTTTTCCGTGGAAGAGTGTTTTTTTTTTTTTTAGGAAGTAGCAGACGGCTCGATGACACTCTTCTGTCAAAACCTCCACGGTACTGAAGCAGACGAGAGAGAGCGACCACCTTTAATTATTGAGATTGATAATACAATATCATCTCATTGGTCGACGCGTCTTTAGTATCCCAAAGTGCCGCAAAGGCGCATTTCGACTATGCTGCCCCCTCGCCATCTTTCTGGCCAGCTTGCTCGGTGCACGCCTGCCGTACAGTTTCTCTATTAGTTCGTTAGGTTATAATCAAATTTGTAGATATACAAAAAAAACACGACATTACCAAATTTCTATATCATAGAATTCGATGTGGTATATTTGATACCTATCGTTAACTGGTATTATACAGACACCATCTCTTAGCCCGTAATAACGTAATTTTTACATATATATGTCGAATGATATTTTAAACGAGGTATAAAACAGTGTGCTGGAAAAAATGGCCGTGATGAAGGTGAAGAAAAATACACGTGTGCCGCGCAAACGGCAGCGTTCACGGGACATTGATAAATTCGTTAAATATCAAGCGACGCCCGTCAAAAGAGTCAAGAAACGCAAAGCTCTCGTTATCGCTCAGGAAATAAAATTCGCTCGGTTACTTGCGAACAATGACAAGAGGGTCAGAGACAAGATGCTGAAAAATCTTAAAAAATGGTTGACAGTACGTTCGGAAAGTTCGTTCGGTGAGTGATGTACCCTTCGGCTCTCCCGGACGTTTTTTGCTAAAATCTTTTGACCCGTTACCATGTTTCTGTAATCTATGTTGTAAATTGTAATTTCTGCAGCATTCACGGAGGCAGATTTCATGAGACTGTGGAAAGGTCTGTTCTACTGTATGTGGATGTCGGACAAGCCATTGATTCAGGAAGAGCTCGCAGAATCCCTCAGTAACATTGTCCATTGCTTTGATTCCATGGAGATTATGCTGCTCTATACAAAATGTACATTGAAAACACTAGCCGTTGAATGGTTCGGCATAGATCAATTCAGACTCGATAAGTTTCAAATGGTAAATTATCTATTTATAAAAAATTATCATTGTCGACTCCGAATCTCTCGACAAAAAGCTTACCTTCGTTTTGTTGACAGTTGGCGAGACGGATAATCCGACAGACTTTCGAGACATGTCGAAAAAAATCCTGGGACATTGAATGGACCAAGGGTGCCGCCGATGTCATCGAATCTATATTGTTGGATCCTAAGACTACTTTGGGATTCAGTCTTCACATAACGGAATTGTACATGGAAGAATTAGCAAAGGTAACTTTACATCTCTTCTGCAAAAAAAAAGGCTACCATACCCGCCTCCCCCCGACACTATCTTGTTGACAATCATCCGTAACTGTTCTAATTACAGATCGGCGCCGGGGAAATTCCACCGACCCTCGTAACCGAATTGCTCAGGCCATTTGCGATTCACTTAGCTGCGATGGACGACGAACGTCAAATAAGACATGTAATGAAACACATATTTAGGTACCTCATATTTCAATCGGACGTCGGTATGGATTACATGGAGAAATTCGAGGCTTGGAGACAAGTTAGTACATTATTAAACTCTACAAGCCATCAAAATGTATTGTTAATTAATTGATATTCTTTTGGCATAGGCGGGCTTCCCCTGTCGAAGTATAGATGCTATGGAGAAAATCGAATTGTCGGACAATGACTCTGAAGCCGAAGTGGAAAGTGACGATGGCAAAGATAAATCCCAGTTTCTCAAAGCTCTCGATCCGCGGGCTGGGAGAGTCGATGTAGAGTTGCCACAATTGCCGTTTGATCCATTAGAAATAGCTGAATTGATAAAGGAGTACAAGTTTCATCCTAAATCAACAGCAAAGACACGTAGACAAATAATGCGCTTGATTAGAGAGTGAGTGTAGACAATTTCGTAATTATAAACTAAGAGATTTTTTAACAAATGCCATAAATTGTGTTCAGGTTTTCCGAGCTCGCTAAAGGTAATATGCCTCTGGGTGTAAAAGAAATCATTCTGCCGAATGCCAAGCGATCAGAGACGAATCCAAAGAAAGCTGCCTATCGTCTGTTGCAATTCGACAAGGAATTGTATTCCGATACTATACGTCGGAAGCGAAAGAGGAAACAGGTAACACCGATAATCGATGACGACGAAGGTTTCGAGAACTCGCTAACGCCGATAAATCAAAATGAATTCGAGGAGAACGGTTTTCAAGACGACAACGAGAGCTCCGATGTCGAAAGAGGCAGTGACGATGAAACGATGGAAGTAATGGAAGAAGCTGACGCCGACATGGCAGTTCACATATCAAATAAGAGGAGTAACAAGAAGATGAGCAAGAAATTTGATCGACCGAACGCAGTGCCGGTAAACGAGTTAGCGAAAAAAGTATTGCACAAGAAACAGAAAAAACAAAAATTTCTGCAGAAGGAAATAGAGGGTGACGAATCCACGGTTAACCTTAGAGTAAAAACTAAAAATTTAAAAATGAAAAGATTGCAAGGTGCCATTAATGTTTTCAATGAAAAGTTGCCGAAGCGATCGTCGGACCACGAGACGTCGACGAAAATGAAGAAATCTCGGTCGAGTTTTGATAATGCGTGGGATGTATCGAGCAACGAGTATACGCCTACTCCCGCTGCTTCACCAAAATTGAAAGGACCGAAGTCTCCTGTGACAAAATGTGCGCGGGTAAAGGAGATGAGTGAAAACAACGTGAAACGAGCTTCCAACAGTCCCACAAAGGAACAACTAAACAAAATACCGTGGTTACTTCCAGTGCTTACAAAATTGGAGGAAGAAAAGGTGAGTTGAATTTGATGAATTCTTTTATACCAGATACGCGTACGTTCATCATCGCTAATATTAATATATTACCGGAAACTCGGTAATATTAATATATTACCGAGTTTCCACCGTGAGTGGGATCGGGCCGAGATTTACTCTGGACTCGTGGAAAAATTTTAGTAGACTCAAAATTGTCTTATGGGATTGGCTGTTGACTAGAAAGTTTCGAATTAACTAGAACTTTGCCACTAAGTTCAGACTCACTTCAGTCCGTTCTCAGTCCCGGTGGAAATTCCGTATATGACTTTAATGCCCAACGTGTCTTAACGAATTTTCACCAGAAACTGCAAACCCCCCCGAAATCCGAACCGGAAGGGCAAAGCGGTTCGAGCACGAAGAAACGGGTGAAAATAGTGCTTCGGCGAAACACGGCTCAGCTAACTTCGGAATATATAAGACAGCTTCGACAAAGTCCAGGAGTTCCTTACGACGCTAATAGGAAGCCTCCGGCCGGTGTTCTCAAGCCAAGCTACCTGTCCAGTCCGGTCAATCCATTTTACAAACAGACGTAAAATATAGTGGAAACATAAAAATAAAAACGTTACCTAGTGTAATCCACGATCCAATAAAATAAATACAAAATGTCTTCTTTAAACGATCACTATATATTTTATTTTACTCAAATTGCACGTTTCACATTTGCGAATGGTATCATAATTTTTTTCGTCGCTGATACTCGACAAATGATTAATCCATCGCAACTTCTTTCCGGGCTAAGGTATACACATTGAGAAAATCAATTCATTATTTACAATAAAATTATTATTTGTACCGAACATATACTTCAGTCAGATTGTACAGTCAGTTGTTTAATTCTCTTTAGAAGAGTTCAAGACCCTGAAGTGAAATTTTAATAGGTAACTTGGGACAACATTAATAATGCGCCGTGATCGTGAAGATTCATCCTTTTACGAAGGTTTTTCTTAGAGAAAGACCATTGCATAGTATACAGTAAAAGTAACACACCGAGTTACGCGAAATTACGATAACAGGAATGACTAACTTGTAAACGGTTCAAAGACATAGATTAACTTTTTATCCCTAGCTATATACAATTATTCGATTCGACAACATTATTCTCTATACATCTCACTCGCAATTTTTTGACGCGAGATCAAGACGTAGGAAAGGTTGTCGAACGATATCATTCTTTGGCACGTGAATTCACTCTTCTTATAGCTACAAAATTTACTAGATTTCCAGAAAAATAGATATTTTTCCGTTCTAATACATTTCATACCTAAAATAATATTAAAATGGATATTTTCTCCGATATACACGAGTCGGAGATTGCATATTTCTACGACTAGAGTAGATCTTTCGATCCCTATGATTATTGCCGAAAAGAAACACCCGCCAGTCAAAAATTACATCAATTCCACATTTACAGAAGTTCGCACGTTTTTCTTTTACGATCGCTATACACCGCAATACTTGCCTCAAACTTATCGTACAAAATTATTCTCCCGTTTTAGTTTTTCTTTTCCGCTTGACGACTAATTTCGAAGAGGCTTATATATTATACACGTCTATATCACAGTGATGTACGACTGCTACGCCACATGCAAATGTATCTGGGTCGAGAAACAAGTATTAGCGAAGCTTGGCGCGAAGTGAGTGACTCTTCCAACGCCAGAACCATCCCATTTCAATTTGATTGAAACCCGTGCTGAATAAAGACAGAGCGACGAAGAGAATTGCGTGAGCAAGGGCCCACAGTTGGAATATCGGCGATATAATGAGTAGTAGAACAGTCGCTCCTTGAAAATTCATAAAAACATATGGATCATAACGAAAAATATAAATAAAAACTTTTATACCCGAAGGTAATATAGGAATTGTTAATTGCGAAGCAACTCATACCTGTGAGTAAACTCCAAAAACCGAATGCAGCTCTCAATGGAACGATGCTAGCCATCGGCCACGCCTCATCCTCGTTCGTAAATGTATTTTTCTCGGAAAAACGCTTGAGTCTTTCTTCCTTCTGATACCATCGCTCCTCGAGCCAGTGTCTCAGCGATGTCTCGTCTTCGGGAAGTTTCGACGACGATATTCTTTTTATATTGAAATGTACCTCGTTTGGTAATTTGCCCATGACCAAATCTATTTCTGATTGAGGGACGTAGTCCGGATATGATATCGTCAAGTCGTAAACAGCATCGAGGTAACTCGCGCGTTGCAGATACGAAGCCAAATAACTGAAACCCGTTGTCTTAGGATGAAGAGTGTGATAGTACAACGGTAGACCGTGCTTGTTCGCGTATCTGTCTGATTTCTGTTTGCTGCTCGAGGTCAGATCGGTGCCTTCGGGAAATATGAGCAATTGCGTACGTCTCCGAAGAGCCACGAGATAGTCAAGGGTTCGGGAAAGGCGACCCCTATCCACTTCCCAGCGTCGAGTTATGTAAAGGAAACCGTTCATCTGCATTATCCATCCTGTGTAAAACGAAGAGTTGCATAAAAATTTATCCGGTACATATTTAACCGTTACGGGATAACTGAATTATCCCGATGAAAATTTCTATTTGTATTCCCTAGCAGACCCGACCACTGCGAAAATCACCATGTTTTCACGGTGGTTTTCACCACGGTGGTTTTGTGCAAAAAGTTTACGAAATTTTCGTCGGAACCACTACGCAAACCACCGCTCTATGATATTCGTTTTAAATGGTGGTTTCGATGGTGGTGACGACGGAATAATCCACCAGTCACTCAAATTTC
>JAPYZC010004601.1:0-14342 GCA_030522665.1 Ichneumoninae sp. A BG-2022a | reverse complement strand
TTTTCAGATTTTTACACCATCAAGAAGTACTTGCAATTTTCTCTTATTGTTGTCGAACTTATGCGAAGTCAGCGCGCAGCGAGACTCCCTCCTTAAGCAAATCGGTAGAAAGAATTTGGTAATTTTTTTATTAAAACAAAATTTTAAGGGACCATCTGGAGCGGACTCTTCAATCTGTGCGTCGGACAACCGAGATTCGCAATATCCGCGAGTCCGAGAGCGAGATTCGGCGCTTTGGTTGTTAATCTAATAGTAGGAGTGAGTCAATTCTTCACGGTGCTGTTCTGTCTCGTCGGATGGGGCTGGAGCATCTGGTGGGGCGTCACCATGATTCGCCTTGCCCGTGAGTCTTAGTAACTAAAAATCTTCATTATTCAATCCTTCGAGCACGGGCACCTTTTTGCTGAGAGCAAACGTTCTTTTAAGGTAGTCCTTGCGAATAGTGTTCAGTTCGCTCAAGTCTCAGAGAAATGAGAGGGAATTACACTTCATAAGTTTCAAAGAAATGAGAGGGCATTGTAAACCCTTCTCGACGGTATAAAAGTCGGAAAAAAATGAAGCATATTAAAGGTGCTGAAAAGATTAATCGTGCAGAATAATATTTCCATGTTATTAACAAATTGATGATAAATAAAATTTGGTCAAAAAATCGTCCGGAAAATTAACTTTTTTTTCATGGAAAATGATCTGTTTATTTTATCGAATACGTATAAATGTCTTTTCAGATTTTTAAATTTGCTTTGTATTTTGTGACTTTCTGTACATTTTTGCCACATAAAAAAGAACAATACGAAGTGTATTTAAAAATCTGAACAAAATTCGTACGTATTTAGAAAAGTGAACAAATCATTTTCATTAAAAGAAGTTGGGTTTCCGAGAGATTTGTTGAGCAATTTTATTTTTCATCAAATTGTTAATAACATTTTGGAATTATTATGATGCAAAATGAATCTTTTCAGCACCTTTAATATGCTTGATTTTTTCCGATTTTTATACCATCCAGAAGGGTTTACAATTCCCTCTCATTTCTTTGAAACTTATGCGAAGTGAAACTTAACATTATTCGCAAGACTACCTTGAGCATAAAAACGACACGAATTTACGTAATAAATTTTTTCCTCCCGTATCAAAAAAAGAAACAACACTTCACAGTACGTCTGTGAATTAAGTGAGCACATCAAGTTGTTCGGAGTTTGTTTTTTTGGCAAATTCTAGATCGCGTACGTGAAGGGTTAATTTTGCTCCAAATATGGAAGACCTACGAGCAATGAATAATTCATAATAATCGTAAACTTCATGAAGACCTTTTAATCGAAATTGCATCGATATTTGCCCACAGGAAAGTACAAGAGATTCAGGGCTTCCGAGGCAGCGAGCAGCGATCTCGAAGCTCGCGCTGGAGAATCCACGGGCTAAAAAAAAAAAAAAAAAAAAAAAAAAAAAACGTTATTTACGGTCCATCTTCAACCTCCATTTCGTTCCGATCGCGGTACGAAAAAAAACGATATTGCGAAGAAGAGGAGTCTCTTGAAAAGCATATATTCGCTTTCAATGAAAGCATCTATATTGGTATTCCGAGCCAAGCGTTATTAGGGAAACCCATCGTTGCATCGCCGATGCTATCGGAAAGCGATAGCTACATTATTATTTTCCTATGTGGTACTTTTTGCTCGCTGAGCAAATGAGCTTTCTAACCCCCCTCTACGCCCCTTAAATTCTTTCTACGAGGATAAGGAGGATAGCAATGATGTCGTTCCTTAATAACGCACTTTATATTTTTACATTCACCTTGTACGTATACAAATGCAGATTACCATGTAGTATACGCTAGTTATGCTAGTTCTTTGAATAAACGAGAGACTAAAGATACCCGATCGAGATTCGACTTTTTTTTATTCCCTGTAATCCCGACTCCGATTTACAATGAAATCTGGCTTCCGAGTACATTCTTGACGGGGCTGCAGTAGGAACGAATAATTTTGTTTGAGGGAAACCTTAAAAGTTCTTACTATGAGTCTACTTAGTATACTTACGCTAGTTCTTTGAATAAACGAGGGATTAGAGATACGCGATAGCGATTTCTTTATTACCTGTAATCATAATCCGCTTTAAAATTGAGTCTGTCGTCCCAGTTAGTTTCTACGGATGCGATTTCGTTTTGTCGTCAGAAAAGTGGGCTGATTGATCGAAAAAAAGTCCTAAGAGTTCTTACCATAATTCTTTTTAGTATACTTACCTACACTGTTTAAAAAAATAGTGAATTTAAAGGTCCGGATCAGACATTTTTATGCAAAAACTGGTACATTAAATTTAAGGTATAATTGTGATGAATGATTAATGGATTTTTATAGTGAAATTGAAGTAAATTATTAAAAGCAAAGTTTTCAATATAATTTAATATAATTTCTATAGTATTTAATATACTGTACGTTAATTTTTCATCACAATCGTGCATGATTCTTAATAAACTACTTTATGCATAAAAGTTCCGGTGCCAGTGCATTAAGTTTCATGCAAATTTTTTTTTATAGTTTGAATAAACGAGCTATTAAAGATACACGATTGTGTTCTTTTTTTATGTCCTATAACCATAATCCGCTTTAAAATTTAATCTGTCGTTCCGAGTTCATTTCCACGCGTGCCGTTGAAAGGAACGCTTAATTTCGTTTCTACTCAAAGTCGGTTGGCCGATCGAGGAAAGTCTTAAGAATTCTCCGACGCCGACTGTTCGATAATGGATGCACGAGCGCGCGGCACAAAGTCGTGTTCGCAATGTGCTCTTTTTTTTACTTCCAACTACCGCATGAATCAGCCCATTAAACCTTGAACTCGTCGAGGATGTGAAGTGAAATGTTGGTTAATAGCCTCGCCAGGCAGTGGCGTTTCTAAGACACTCGATGGCGGCCGAACCGGGTCACGTGTTGGTCGTACCTGTTATTTTTTTATTTAGCCGTTATTTTTTTTAATGCGTACCGCGCATGCGCGGCGCAACATTACCGAGCGACAGCTTCGCCCAAGTGGTTGCACTTGCAACTGAAATTATTCTACTGCCCCGAGGCTCGCGCCGACAATCGATCGCGTGGAAATACTCCTGCCTCACCGAGCTTCTATTTCAGGCTTTATTTTTATTATCAGATTTCGTTATTTTCAAATGCATACGGTTCGCTCTCTGACACGGGAATTCGGGGCTCCAGGCGATTTTATTCTCTCGAATGATACATGAAGAGTTGGCAAATAGCGGGACTGTGCGATGACAAGAAAAAAAAAACATTCCGACCTGAACGCTCGTTGAAACGGTTCTGGTCTTACAGAAGAAGATTCCAAGATGGCCGCCGCGCGGATGTGTCATTCCGACGCCTCGGTGCGAAAGTGAATCGACCGGGGGGTCGTTTTTGATGTTTCTCGACAGCTTCGTTTGAATGGGAGAGAATTTTCACGACCGGAAGACTTCTCGCTGCCTTCTTCCCGATAAAAACGCGTTGCAATCGACGGGGCCCGCGATGACGAAGAAGAACGTAGTGGGCCTTTTCGCATCCTAAACAAACTACAGCTGCGAAACGCTAGCGCCAACCGGCGAATGCGCGCGCATCCAAATTTTCGTCTTTATTTAGGATTTTTCAAGAAGTAAATCTCCTGAGTTACTTCTTGAAATCTCTGCTACATGGCCCAAAAGTAGCGAAAGTCTAAAGTTTTAAAACCGTCGTAAATGAAAATTGAAGAATACCCGAAAAAGTGGAAAATCCGGGTTTTAAATTTCGACAGTTCCTTCAAACACCCAGTGTAAAAACGCAGGGTTAACTACGTATCTCTCGCACTCATGCGTGGTTTAGCCTCCCACTTAAATATTTCGCGGGATAATCGTTACCGAAATTACGCTACTGCCCCGCGACTCGCGGTAGATTCGCTCTCCGCTCGCTGCGCTGCTATTTCAGGCTGTATTTTTTTAATCGCATTTCGTTATTTTCATACGCGATTTCGAGGCACCGAGCTCGATAACGTTGAGTCCGCCATTTCATTCACGACCGACACCAGACCCTATCGAGTATCGCGTTACCGAGATTAACGGCTTTACTTTTGTTGTTTGCACCCGATCGGAGCCCGGGCGATTATTCTCCCGAATGATGTATGCAGATTTCGAGAATGGCCGGACAGCAAACACGGAGCACGCTATGTTGATAAAAAAGAATGTACAAACCTGAACGCCCGTTGTACCGAGTCCATCCATGCGGAAGACCATTCCAGATGACTGCCGGCTGACGCGTCCTTCCGATGCTTCAGTGCGAAAGTACATCGACCGATTCTCTGCTCTTGACGTTTCTCGACAGCTTCGTTCGAATGGAACAGAATTTTCAATACCGGAAGGCTTGACACTGACTTGTTGCCGATAAAAAATGCGATAAAAACGGGCCCACGAGGACGAACCGACGCAACGGACCTCCCGCCTCCGACTAACTTAACAGCCGCGCGAGACCGACGCTGCGCGGCGCTCGCGTCGACCGCAGGATGCGCGCGCATGCGAGCTTTCGCCTTCGATCGAGATTTTAGCAAAGTCGATGATGCGCGCGCACGTCTCGCAGATTATATGGACAGTCCGGGGTCATTGAACCTTGTCTACTGGATTCAGTCGCGACCTGCTTTACAGGGCCTAAAAAAAGGTTTTTTCATGAATTTTTTAGCAGGGAAAGCAACAAGTGAGCCCACTGAATTTAGAGGTATGTTTTAATGCACATTTGAATGTCGTTATTGGCCCCCTGCACAGTAATCGGTTATTCTTTTTTTATTGGCAGGTGTGTTAACAAAAAAACTATACTAAAGTCGATAACTTAAACCAAAGCTTATTTCTTTCAGTACTAAATTCTCTTCTATGTGAACCTAAAACATCGTTAAAATCGTCTTTTTAAATCATTTTTATAGCACGTTAACATTTTTTTTTCTTTCTCAGAAACACTTTTTTTCAAACCTGAATAAAATTACGATATTTCGGTTTTTTTTGCTTTTCCGAGATTCACATAGAAGAAAAATATGTTTAAAAAAATTTACAATATATTTAATTTTTTTGTTTTAATCAAGAATTACGAGCTGCATCCTCCCCGCCAATTGAAAACTACAGTGCAGTAAATCGGCCAACTATACAGCCATTTTTTATTTTGTATTAAAAAAATGTTTTCTTACACTTCAAATATACATTAAAACATTCGCTTGTTTTTTCCCTCCATGAAAATTCCTAAAAAACCGCTTCTCTTAGGCCTTGTAAAGTACGACCCCCCTTAATGATCATCGACTTTAGCGTCAATGATCAATAACAATGAATCGCGTTTATAAGTCACCTCGCTCCCCGTTTTCATGTTTAAAAAGCGTCTCTGTTTTGTATAGCATATTCATCTCGCCTTCGATCTCTTACCGTCGTGCGTGACTTTCATGATGAATTCTTGGATCGTTTGGGCCAGAGTATAGTATACATGCGGGTTACAGTATAAGTATAGTATATGGTGTGGGTGTCAATGAATCGAGTCGAGTTTGAATATATCGAGTATTATGTTTTTTTTTTTTTTTTTTTTTTAATGATGTGACTCCATAATAATGTCAATGCACAAGTTAATATTGTTATTATAATAGTAGTATAGTATAAGTGTTACAGTGTATGTATATGTGACGAGGTCGGTAAACCTCTCGTCTACAGTATAAGTCGTTATAGTATAATTAAGTGCCTTAGTTGTTTAAGTCTACGGAGTATGACTACTTTTTGTTTTCTTCTCCTTTTTTTTTGCTCGTTATCGCTAGCAACTATAACAGTAACCTAGCATGTCTTTCCGGTTTTTTTTTTTTTTTTTTCTTCCGATTCTTTTTTTCCATTGTCGTGATCTTATTTTTTTTTCCATTGTACAATCGTCCGCATCTCCTCTCGATCCTTCGTGCTCCGTCGACGCACTGAAGGAGCGAGAGTTGCGTCGATGTTAAAAAAAAAAAAAAAACGCAAGCATCCCCCATACTCCAGAGTGTATCGAGTCAATGACGTTAAAAACATGTTGAGAAAATGATGGATTTTTCTCGAACGAAATTTACGTGTACTATTCGCTACGGTATACACTATATGCGATAATCGTTTTGGTATATTTGATAATAAATCGTGTCTGTGTTGGGGCTGTGTGTATATAAGTATAAATGGATCTACATAATAGAGACGATGTGCTGTTGTGTTCAGTGTTGTTTTGACGGATGTGGAGCGAATTGTGTCGCTGTACAAGTTGAGTTACATGCGAATTAGGGTGTTTGTTAGTCGATTACGCTGGAGAACGAGGATCAACTGTTGATCGACGAGTTGTCCTTTCGTGATCGATTAATGATCGAACGCGTTTTACACGGGTCAACAATTATTACGAGTATGTATATATATATATATATATTTGTATATATGGATATATATATATATATGCTCGGTTTGGGTTCGCCTACAATCGGGATATGCGCGGACCAACGATAATTCGCAGAGAGAATCATTTTGAGAGTCGCTCGATCTTACATGTCCCTTTTCGTTCGCACGCCGAAACGAGCCTTCTGCGGATCGTGAATGTAAAAAAAAAAAATAATAATAATCTTTTTTTTATTAAATAAATACAATCGGACTCGCATACCAATATATTATACTATAGTCGCGTGGAAAGCGCATTGGGAAAAGCGGACAATTTCCGCTACCGTCTCGACCTACCCTTGAATTGCAGACAAATAAATAAATGGAATTCCGGTCAAAACAGGGTTGTTAACAATCGAGAGTGCTGGATTTCAATGTTTTTTTCTTTTATATTTCATACTTAGCTCCTAAACCAGTAGATATACATTATTATTATTTTTTGTTCTTGTTGTTGTTGTTTTGTTTATTATTATTATTATTATTATTATTATTTATATGTTTTTTTTTTGGCAAATCCGAAAAAACTGATTCCAAAATAGGAACGGATCATTGTGCGAACTATGTATACAGGGTGCAATTTGTGAGACACGCGTTCGAATATGGTTATCATTGTTTTTAGTTTTTCTTTTTTTCTCTCATTTTTTTTTTTTTTTCTTCTATTCGTCTCTTAATCTCTCGCGCTCTCACTCTTTCTCTCGCATTTTCTCTCTCTCTCTCGCTCGCAATATATCGTTATTCTCTCACTCTTTCTCACGTTTTATCGTTTAAATCTTCATCGTCAGTTCTCGTCTAAACGGTGGTACATACACTTGGTAGGGTGCTCAGGACTGCTAGGCACAGATAATTGACTCGCAAATAACTCTTCAAACAACATTAGAGCGTACGACATACAGTACATTATATAGAGATTTTTTTTTATATATATATTACAGATTTAAGAGTTAACCATTATTAGTGTTTATATATCGGTGTAATTTGTATGTGTCTCGTGTGTGTGTATCTTTTCTCCGTGTTTTTTTTTTTTAATATCGTGTCGCTTTACCGGATATAGCTCTATATATATACCAATAAAATACATTTAGATTTATCGGACGATCGCCGGTCCCGCGCACCGTTCGACGGCCGATGGACAGAAGCAAAGTTCGTCGGCGGCTCTTCGGTAGAAATAACAGGTGTACGAATTTCGATCGCAAACATTTTTTTTTACAATTTCTTTTTTTTTAATCCATTCCGAGGAATCGATCCGCGAGACGAGCGTCCGGCGTCGAGAGAGTCGCGTGTATCAGTGTGATAATTGTATACAGTCAACAAATCTTATTACATCTAATTTGTCTTTTGACGCAGCGATGGGAAGACAGAGCGCGGAGACCCTTCTGGTCCAGGTTTAGGGGAGACGGGAAGGGGGTCGGAGGGGGCACGAGGAACGGGATAAATATCGACGTTACAAGACACTTTTTTTTTATACAATGATTGCTTCATCTTTCGTGCAACTTTAGCCTTTCGCGATTTGCTGTCTCGTCTCGTTCGTTTTTTTTTATTTTTTTATTTTTATTAAAACGTCGATTGGGAGTCGGAAGGGGGGGGGCAGAGGGGGGGCGCAGATATTATAATGCTACGAACGTTGATATGACACATGGTAGTTAGGGATGCCGACAACCTGATATGTGGAGCAGGTATGTCACCGGTAATACTTGGGATCTTGCTAAAGGCTACTGCGTTTCGGTTTGTCTCGTGCACGTCGTGCCCGATGTGGTTTATTTATAAATTTGCACGAATTTCGTTCGGGAGTCGCAAAAGGTATGCGACGGGGGCCGCCCCGTTCGTCGAACGGAGAATCGCAATTATTTCCCGTGGCCCCCGGCCAAAACCCGAGGCTTGGCATGTCCCTCCATAAACACTCGTCATTCTCATCGAGGATTCATTTTTGTTCGGTATTTTTTTTTTGTTTTTTGTATTTTTTGTATTTTTTTTTTTTTTTGAAAAATTCACGACGACACTAACTGCTAGACTCGGCACGACGAGCGAGAGAAACCGAAACGCATCGGCAGTATTACCCCTTAGCAAATACTAACATTTAGTATTAGTAATAATCAATAATAGTAATCAATAACGATATGTATCTACTTTCTACCTAACTACAAACATTAAAATCTAGTGCCTTAAACGCAATCGTTCATTATTAATTATTATTATTCTTGTCAACTTTTTTTTTGTTTTTCTTTTTGTTTTTTTGTTGCTGATTTTTTTTTTTTCGATACAATAATATAAGTTCGCGATTTTTTAAATCGAAAAACTGTTAAATAATATATTGTGTATCAATAATTACAATATCAATTCGATAAATCGTATCTCCCCCTCGTGTTTCCATTGCAAATATATACATACAGTTGGGATATGTATTAGTAAAATTTCATTAAACGAATAATTCTTTTTCTTATTCTTCATTTTTTTTTCTTTTTTTTTTTACTTCATTTTGTTTTCCTTTCACTCTCTTTATGAATTAATTATCGACACATAGTAGTATATTCTTTCTTTACAACCTCGAGTTTGGTGTTTAGGTGTAATTTTTTTTTTCTTTTTTTTCACTTAATTCTCCCTCCCTCCACTATACTCTCGTCATTTGTGTTTGCACAGTGTTACCGTCGTACAGCCTACCCGCGATACCGTAATTCATTACAGTATTACAATAGATTGTTCCTACTACGATTACGATTTGATTTTGTACACATTTTTTTTCACGTCTTTCATCGGCAGATGAAAACGAATGATAAGCCCGCCGCTCGTCGAACAATTTAATTTTCCCGTCGGAGGATCGTATTAATCGTGGAGGCTCGCAGCATCTTCTACCGATGAGGGACGTAGAACTTTTACATTAGCATTAATTATTACGGTTTCACTTTTTCATTTTTTTTTTACCCTTAACGCATTTAATTGTCCTGCACGGGTTGTGTTCGCGCATTTTATTTCTCGCTTGAGATTGAAAAACAATAATGGGAAATAAAACAAAAAGTTTTACGAATGTCGCATCATCGTTGTGTGGAAGCATTTCTTATTTGTTTATTTGTTTATTTTTGTAAACGGTCTCGCTCTTGATTTATCAATCGACGATATACCACTCTAGAGGGGTATTATCCGATACTGAAGCTAATATAATCTATAGACGCACTTCAGCGTCTTAATGTCTTTCATTTCCACTACGTACTACTCGTTAGTGAGAGCAAAAATGCAGATTCAATGTTTTTTTTTATTATTCAGCAAGCGTACGGCGCAACGACGAAATTCGTAAGGGACACTGTTTAAACTGCGCTTTTTTTCAATACTATTTTTTTTATATCCAATAATGATGATAATGACAATATCGTCGCGATATAATATAATTATTCTCTATTCGACGAACCTAAATACGTTTTGAAATTATTGTATATAGTACAGAGGGTGAGTGAGTGAGTGTTCGTTGTAATACACGCTATACACGATTTCTTTTTTTTTTTTTCTTTTTCTTTCATTATAAGTTTACCGCAAGTACAATGTACAAGTAATGTATCAGAAAATAAGCGACAGTCTGGCGTGCGTGTTTTTTTTGTTTGTTTGTTTGTATTTTTTTTTGTTTTTTTTTTTCATTTATCATTTTTCTTTTCTTTAAATATATATAATATGCGCATCATAAAGACGTACCTAACGTACATCGCACACACGTTTGGAGAGCGTGCTCTGATCAGGAGGGTATCGTTGAATTGACAATGCGAGCTGTTGTTTGTTAGAAATTTTTCTCGTTCAGGAACCGCGCGTAACTCTGCATGTTGCGTATTTTCAGTGTTGTGTATCTTATGTGTCTCGTGTTAGTCGTGATCAATAAATAACATGTCGTGATAAACAAACGCGGAAACGACTTTTTGGCGAATGACGTTATTTGAAAAAAAAAAAATTAAAAATATATATTTAAATCGAAGCGAAAAGAAAGATTATGAATTTTGGGAGACGAGCAAACGCCGAGCCCACGAGCAGTGACCGTTCGTCGAGCGAGTCGCCTACGGGGGGCCCGAATAATTCACAGCCATAACCGAACGGTACAATTCTGCTACTCGATAGATCATTTTACACTCAGGCTTCTCGAAAGCGGTCGAAGAAACTAATAAGAACAAAAAAAAAAAAAAAAAAAAAAATGAAAAGAAGTCTGGATATTCGATAGTTTAAAAATCCGTAATCCAATGCGACGATACTCTCCTTGATTGAATTCCCGTACTCCTCATCGTCATCATCATCACATATATATCTACAAATATTTTATCGTATATGATATGATTATGCGGCCTAACTTGCTTTATGCCCTACCTGTCTCTTAACCCCTTCTTTTTTTTCGTTTCCCCCAGTGCAACGAGCGGTTCGTCGAGCGGAAAAATTCCCCGGAGGAATTCCGCTCGTTTCAAACAAATCATTCATGTTTTTTTTTTTTTTACACTGTAGATCTTAGACGAAAAATTTGTTTTACAATTGATATCGATGACGACGATAGCAAAAATTAAACGATGGCAATAATGATATCGTGAGAATGTGATGTGAAAACGAATTTTATAAAAAAAAAAAAAAGAAAAATGAAACGAAAGGGAAACTCTCGATGGAGTTATAAAAAATAGTAAAAGTCATTACAAACGCAAAACAATGTTTACGAACGGCGATGTCGTCTTCGACGAATGACGATAGGACGTTTTTTTTCGTAACGAAGGATACAAGCGGGGCTCGCCTACGTAATTATTTAATGAATATTAGGCTGTCTATTTACCACTTTGCGAATAAATTTCAACTACCGTCTAACGTCGCGCGAATTCGTGAATTTTACAGTGAAAACTGTTTCTATATACATCGAAACACGATGGGATGTGTGTATTAGTGTAGTAGCCTTTTCTTCCTTGTAACGGTGCTTTCAGCGATCATCAATCGGCTTCCACGCGCCTCGTACGATGGAGCTCCTAAACGGCGGTGTACACACCTTATCCTCTAGACGTATTGTAACAAATATTGCCTCGAATATAAACTTTTGTGTTTTCTTCATTTTTTTTTCTCTTTTTTTTCTTCGTTATTATTATTGGTTTTTTTTCCTTATTTAAAATGTTAAACTTGATTTGTTAGGTCTGCCTCTCGCGATGAATGGACAAAAAATTGGCGGATACTCTCACGCGCGTACGGAGGGTATAATGCCCTCGGTTTTTACATCTTATACGTTACGTATGGCCGAGTGTCAAGTCTATATTTATAAGTAGTCATTTGGTTCGCTTCAAAATTGTTATTTGTTTTTTTTTGTATTCTTCGGAGTTCTAAAACCATTCTTATAAAAACATCCCTCGGCCCGACAAAATATTGCCGAGGGACACTAATATATTGTTTCGTCAATGTCATTAGTTTTGTTTTGTGATTTTTTTTTTGTTTCTTATTTGTTTTTTTTTTCATATAAAATTCAATTCACAGTCCTCGATCGGATCAGGCGATGCAATCTAGCGGTTTTTTTTTCATTCTGTTCATTCGTCTCCCAATTCGTCGCAAACCCTGAACACTACAGCTCTCGGGGACAGTCGTTCTGGATAGGTGGGGAGGAGTGGATAGACGATCCCTATCTCTTCTATATTATTGTTCTTACATATAGCAGTCGAGTCGATTTTTTTTATCTTGACTTCCTTCATTTTTTTTTCTTTTTTTTTCTTACGTCAATTAAATTAGAAAAAAAATCGCGACAAGCTTTGGCACAGAGTCCCTCTTCACTCGCTTCGTCATGAGGAAAATTTTACACGCGTTCCGACACAATCGCCGTCCCCCTTTCGTAATCGCAGAGGTCCGACATCCAAGCGCGCGACAATGTTCGCACAGATTCTTCTTTTTTTTTTACATGAACGGTATCAAAAAGACTTTTGTGTAAAAAGCATCTGCGGGTAAAGCTCGTCGCGATAAGCGCGCGCGATTCGCTTTGGCCTTGCAGTAGATGAAAAAATATAGTTGAGTTGCTGCACACGGATTGATATATCGGATATAGAGACCTCGGCAGTGAGATTCTCGAATAATTGCGTGACTTTGGTCCAATAAATCATCATCGTTATTGGTTTAATTTTCTTTTCCATCATCATCGTCCTCCCACTTCCTCGGCGGTTGAACGACGCGCGACGATCGTTCGGAGGTCCCTCGAATCGAATCCCGTCGAGCGTTCGTTCCTTCGTCCGTCGCACTCTTCGATCCCCAAACACGAGCGATAGTTGCAAGCATACAAAAAAATAACCCAGCTCGATAGTGGAGAGACGAGAGAGTCGTCTCGCGCCTGTTCAGCAATCGTCGGCGATCGCTCCAAAAAAAAAAAAAAAAAAAAAAAACCCCCTTTCCGTGTAATAAAAAAATCATCCGCCGTTTTCTCTTCTGATATGTATTCGTCGATGGATGAAACGAAGATGACCGTTCTCGCTCGGATGCCTCGGCGGCCCCCGTTGTTATTTTTTTTTATCAATCCACGAACTGCTATGTATAAGAAGCCTCAAGATTGTTCGACGTGTCCTCGATTCCGGGCGGGTTCGGAGACCCCTGTGAAAAAGCTGCCCGCACCCCCGCCTCGGTCTCTCCTCGCGGTCGGCGGCGGAGCGGGCTTCGGGGCGAACCGACTCTTGCGCGCCCCGCTCACGGATTATTTTTTTGGTCCTGTCGATTCGTCGGGCCCGAGACCGCGACTTCATCATTTTTGTCTCTATCCCTATTTTTTTTTTTTTTTTGTTCCTCTCCTATCTCCGTGTGATTTCTCTCAGGTTTGTCTTTTCTTTTTCTAATATTTTTTCTGTATTTAGATATTCATTATTCTGTCTTCGTCGCTTTAGTTTCTCGACTTCGGTGTGCCGGCACGCGGATTGGCCGGCGTGCCGCACGACGACTGTGGTTGATCAGTAGGGCCAGAAGGTGGAGAGCGGCGGGGCCGGCGGCGGCTGCGGTACGGTGGGATAAAGGGCCGGTCCGGCGATTAGGAGACACGCAGGTGGAAGCGGAGGAGGCACGGGAGGTAATACCGGGGACAGTGCTATCGCCGCTGCCGCGGCCGCGGCCGCCGCCGCCGCCGCTGGGTGCAGGGCCGGGGCTGACGCTGTGCCCGTGCCCGTCGTGCCGGCGCATAACGAGTGCAGGGCGAATGATGGCCGCTGACGGTGACGCTGGCCCTGGACCTCGCCGTTCTATTCCGAGTCCTGTTGCATTTTGGCGTGGCCGTTACCGGACGAGTTGCTCGCCGGTCCGCTTCCGGTGCTCGGTGGAAAGTTGGTCGGTATAGTGCGCGACGATGAGAAACACAGCTTCATGATGTACGGGAACTTGCCGTCTGAAACGGAACCACCTTTTTGTTTCTCTCTGTTCCAGTCCCGATGATGAGTCTCGCCCGAACGAGATCGGCCCTCGACCGCACTCATGTCCCGGGACGAATTTACATCCGCTACGATTATACTCTTTAATTCGGTGATGAAAAAATACACACGAGAAACTCTCTCGGCCGGTATGGACGAGATTCTTTTCGCGATGTTTTTTTATTTTTTTTTATTTTTTTTTTTTTGTTGGGGTGGAGGGAGGCTTGGCACTGGGAGAAGATTCAGTCGGTTTTGATTTTGGTCGATGAGGCTGCGACACGATTTAAGAAGGGAGGCTCGCTGCGCGCTGACTTCGCATAAGTTCGACAATGATGAGAGAAAATTGCGAGTACTTCTTGATGGTGTGAAGGTCTGAAAAAAATCATGGATACTAAAGGTACTGAGAAGAGTCATTTTGCTTAATAATAATTGCAAAATGTTATTAACAAATTCATCAAAAAATTAATTGGTAATACGTATGAATTTTTTCAGATTTTTAAGTAATCGTTGATTTTTTATTTTTTTTATAGAACAAAAATCATCGATTACTTAAAAATCTGAAAAAATTCATACGT
>JAPYZC010004600.1:0-14017 GCA_030522665.1 Ichneumoninae sp. A BG-2022a | reverse complement strand
AAAAAAAAAAAAAAAAAAAAAAAAAAAAAAAAAAATGCGTGAGCGTGTGCATTCCTCGCGCCGAGTAACAAGCCGTTTCCGACAGAGAAGGCAAAGCCGGGAGCGCTCGGCCGGGTTAGACGCAGTACGAAGCCTTGGTCAAGTCCCAACGTGAAAACTCAATCGACCCCTCGTTTTACAATTTACAAAATTTACAAGACAGAGTTAAATTAATCGGGGAAAGCCGACAAACCTGCCAGGCTTGCCGGTCGACAAGACCGTCGTTAAATACGTGAAGAATTAATAACATAAAAGCAAGAAACCAAAAAAAACAACACACAGGGACGATAATGAATATTTACCCTTTTACCACCCCGGGCGAGCTGTAACTGCCGTCACCAAACAAAAATAAACAGATCAATGCCGTGTGAAGGGTTTTTCTCGAGTGGCGAGGTAGGCCGGTAAAGAGATCGGTCAAGGTTTTTTTTTTTCTCGAAAAATTCCGAAGCTCGCAATTCGCAATAATTTCCCAGTCTAACAATTTTCCTATCCACCCGGAGGAGCGAAGGCCACCTCGCGATACTCACGTTGTTCATGTATTCGCTCAGCAGATCCTGAAGAGCCTGCCTGACGGCGTTGCACTCGACGACGATGCGTTCCCTGCGCTCGTCCCGAGTGCACGACGAGTCGGCCATGAGCGCCGCGCCGCTGATGATGCTCTCCAGGCGCTCCTCGAGGCTCGGACGGGTGCGCACCTCGTTGTACGCGAGCGGAGACATGACCATTCTCTCGTCGAAGTCGTCGAGCGCGGCGGCCAGTTCGCCGGGTCCGTCGTAAGGATGCTGGCCGTCCGTCGGCGTTTTTCCCTGGGCGACGTCGTTTATCGTGTTCACCGCCTCGCACACCTGCTTCAGAACGTAATCCCTGTTGGCCTTCGCGGCCGCCAATTCCGGATGACGTACGTAAACCTTCGAAGCCGTCAGCAGCATCGTCGAGTGTTTCTTCAGAACCGCCCGCGCCGCTGCGAGGTCGTCGCGCAACTGCGGATCCTTCAGTTCCTGCTGACGCTTCGCGGCCTGATTCATCAGCTCGGTCGCGTTTCTGCCGAATTGCTTTATGTTCTCCAACAGCTCGCCCTGGGACGAGGCGTTCTTCAGTTTCTTCAGATCGTCCTCCACGACGTACAGCGACTTCAGCAGCAAATGCACGTCCACCATGTCCGCCAGAATCAAAAGACGCGTCACCGCCGACAACAGATTCCTCGCGGCGCGAACCATGTTACCGCGCTTCAGCGACGAGCAAGGGTCCTCCGAGAATTCTCTGTTTTTTTGGAAAACATTTTCAACATAATTAGCGTTTCGTGTCGAATGACTATTGTTCAGATTCGTATAATAACAATTCATCAATAATAATAATGGTAATATATATAGTTAAAATATTTTTGAAGCAGATTATATAAGTTAATAACTTTCTTTCTGTAAATATTAATAATAATAATAATAATAAGCGGATTAGTAAAAGCTGATTAACCGTGCGCTTTCCCAGTTTTTTTTTATGCGCGGAACAAAGCAAAGTCATTGAGTACTCAAAAGAAAGACTAGTTTACGTACTATTGATGAAAAGAATATCCAGAGCTTTACATTCTAGTTCAGACTATTTAACAATTAAGTGCAAGTTGTACAAAATGTCATTGCAACTAGTCAAAATAAAGTTGTACCATTTGCCATCGTATTTATTTTTTGTTTGTCTATTAATTGGACACGCCCTGTTACAAAGAAAATACAGATATAAAAAGAAAAATGCGATTGAATTTTTTAATTATTATTACTGTTTACAGAAATTAAGTTTCCACTTATTGATCTGCCTCTCTGTAAATAGTTTCACATAAAAATATGTCTATCAATTTTATTTTTAAATTGGATCAAAGTCTCTGCTTCCACTGCATCTCTTAGTAGCGCGTTCCACGCGTTCACCA
This sequence comes from Ichneumoninae sp. A BG-2022a, assembly GCA_030522665.1. Taxonomy (NCBI): domain Eukaryota; kingdom Metazoa; phylum Arthropoda; class Insecta; order Hymenoptera; family Ichneumonidae; species Ichneumoninae sp. A BG-2022a. The sequence continues at coordinate 12,063 of JAPYZC010004600.1, read as the reverse complement.
CCATTTTTACAGTGTATTCCAGATAAATTAAATTATTAATAATAATAATATGATAATAATAAATAAATAAATTATTTATTTATTTATTTGTTTATAGGACATATTTCTTTGAAAAAGGGTTTTCTCCCATTGATAAATAAATAAATAAGTAAATAAATAATTGGTGTGTTAATTAATTTGTCTTTGATTCTCACCTTGCCGCGATGCTCATAGCATCTCCGGTTTTCCTGACTTCCTCCACGGCGCACAGCATTTCGGCCGTTATGTCCGGATTCTCATAGGCGATCTGTTCGCCCTTCTCGATGAAGTTGGCGGTGGCCTTTTCGACGGTGCCTACGAGTGCGCTCGCTCTTTTGGATTTACCCTTTTTCTTCTTGCTCGGACCTTTGGTATTGACCAGGGTGGTGACCTGGAGGACCAGCGGCTCCAGCGTCTTCTCCACGGACATTGTGCGTATCTCCAAATTTTTCGGGTCCCATTTCAGAGTTATCGGTCCGAAGTGATCCGACATTATTTTCTTCTTTTCGTACAATTTTTAACCAACGTTTTTCTGAAACAAAACCATAAATTATAATCCGATCGTAAAACAGAAATTCGTAAAAAAAATCAAATCAAATAAAAAAAAATGTTATAGCGTCAACGATCTGTGGTGCGATTCGAGAAACGCCCCGACGTGCAAAAGCATCGTGCAAATATAGAAGCTGTCGGTCGCAGGATTGCCTTGCAATGAACACGGACAAGACGAATCCGTTCGTCCAAACTCTCTTAATAATAAATTATCTTTGGCAGACTAATTGGGCAATTCAAAATAGCTGCGGGAAAATCTATACTTCGTTGCAAGGAACAAATTAGATCGATTTACTGCAAAACCATCGGAGAGCTAAACCAACGCCTATTGTTCAATTAATATTTTCTATATTTTCTATAATATTCCCGGACAAATCCGACCGTGATTTTTTCTCTGGGAGAAATGTTCAAATCTTCAAGACTGTGGTGTCAAACCAAATTCTTTGCTTTGAGTTATTTAGCATTTTACTAGTCAATGGTTTACCGTTTGTTCCTTACTCCAAATTATTATTATTATTATTATTAATATTTACAGAAAGGAAGTTTACAACATATAATATCTGCATCTTGTATTTTACGGGTAGACAAGTGTTTTTAAATTGGTTGCTTGACTCGGATTCAATTATTGCAGCTGGGACAGCTGGGGGGGATTATTGTTATTTCAATTTACAGAGGGCAAGTTATAACTTATAATATCTGCATGTGGGAAAATAAATTGCACTCTATTTTCACGTGAACATGTGCGCATCTAGCATGTTCTTAAACCGGACAATCGTTTCTGAATTAATTATCGGAGCTGGTAGAGTGTTCCATGCGTCAACAACTCTGTTCAATAGTGTATGCTTTAGTAGATTTTTTTCGGAACTGCTCCTTATGTAGTTTTGCTTGAAAATAACTATTTTTCGTTTCTAGCGCACCAAGTGTGAAATATCTTTTTTTCTTTATTCTCGAAATCATATTATGATCTCGCAACAAAGTGTATGAAAAAGATAAATAATGTAAAAGAAATGAAATATAATGAATTTTTATAAATGATATACTGTTACACATGTTGCAAACTATATCTTTGAAATTTTATCTGAACTGTAAAAAATTGAAAATGTAAAAGGGTTCGTCCCATAAATAAATAAATAAATAAATAAATATATATAAACATAATAAATTCACTAACTTCTTAAAATGTAAAAAGGGATTTTTACCAACTACTACAATTAAATAAATAAATATCTATATTTAAGTTTCATGGCAAATTAGTTCCCAAGCCCGACGCAGCGAGGAACAGCTCTGTGTAAAACAAACTCTTCAACCTGCTAACGAAACATTAAAAAGTATAATAAAGGAAATTTTAAGACAGTTTAAAAAGTTTAAAAAGTTAAAAAATTACAATTAATTAAAATAATTTAATATACAATGAAACATAGTTTGACTTATTTTTTACTTTTGTACCGCATTTCTATTGGAACTAATAGATCTAAGTAGTTATAAGACACATTCTGTATTTGAATTCTGGTCAAGGAGAAATCCGTTAATAAGTGAAATAAATAAATAAATAAATATAATCTTAGATTGCGGACAAGTGCTTACGGAACTTTTGCTATCACTTTATGTGTATTGAACACGACACGAATACTTCGTATTTTAAGCAGAAGCCCCAACTACCTCGTAAAAAGAGGAATTAAACGTAATGTTACCAAATGTGCAAATGTAAATATCAGAGAAATGTATTATTGTTGAGAATCTTCAATAAATTATTACTATAATTACTATTATTATTATTATCATTATTATATCAACATTAAACGTGCACGTTGTACCAGAGTTGAACGTATAAACCAACGTGCGGAAGCATCGCAGGAATGCGGAAGGTGTCGGTTGCAGGATCGCCTTACATCAAACACAGACAAGACCGTTTGCCCAAAACCCCCACAAGTGAATGATCAGGTCGAGTTATGGATTTTAGATACACCGATACTGGACAATTCAAAGAGCTACGCAAGAATCTATCCTTCGCCACAACCATGAAATTAGATGGATTTACTACAGAACTATCCGAAGCATAAACCAATGCCTGTTCTTTAATTAATATATTATCTACACATTCTATAAAGTCCATACAAACGTTGAACGCTCACATAAATCCTACGCAATGGGCTTGGCTCCGTTAAATGAATGAACAAGTAAACAAATAAAAATGATCGATCACAGACGAACGATATCGCGAGGGCACGGACCGCCGCTGACGCGCGCTATAAATAGCGACCTTTCGTCGTTACCGAAAATCAATCGAAGCGTGACAACGGATTCCTCGGACTGGTGTCGTTGATCGTTGACAGCAGGTTAGAGCGACGTCGAATTCTCACGTATCTGAGTCATCCGCGGATATCGAACTGTGTTTCGACGGTGCGTCACGTTACGGTGTGAAAGAAAAAAAAATCACGGAAAACTGAAGCCGACTCGCGACACCCGCGAGGGAACGTCGCCGATGTCGGGCGGAGGATTAATTGTGCCCTGTTATATTTCGGTCGAGGGTGTTTTGTCGACGGTACAAAAAACGCCTACAACAATCCTCCCCGACGGTGCGCCCTTCGAACGACAATGGCAAACAATGGGGTATTCTCTCGCGACTCTCTTCTGGAATCCTATACGCACCTTCATGTAACGAGGCCCGAACGACAATCCTCGATGTCCCTCTCGCACCTTGCCCCGTTTTCACGGCACTTCGTTTTTTTATTCAATCGCGCTTCGACGACCCGACGCACAGCCCATCAATAGTGGCCGACGAGAGAATCTTTCTCACCGACGTGAACGAAAAAAAAAAGAGCGCTTGACGCCGTTCCGATCACGATTTATCGCACACAAACCTTTCTCATTCATGACGTCATTATTTCCGCTAGGGGTTGAAAGTGGGGCGCGTTCAGGGACGATCGTTGGTCTACGCCCGAAGCGCGCCGATTCGAGACCCGCTTTACCGACCGGGGTAAATTGATTTTTTTATTACTGTTGGATCTTCGCTGTGGATCGAGGAATAAAATCTTTGGATCGAACGACGATTTTGACGATTCAACGATTTGATTTCCAAGCTTTCGGATCGTTCCTCTATCGATGAGTTAGTGAGGAATGTAAAAAAAAAATTACGTAGTTTGTTCGACCGACGAATCGTACAGCAGAATAAATCTCGCGGCGAGACGCGAGAAACGCTTCGCCCCGTCTCTCCGCTATCGGCTGGAGCGCTTCACTGGGACTCAGTGGAAGGTGAAGCTCGTTGATTAGACGCTCGCCCGAAGACTCGCCAGCTACGGCTTCTGTGTTTGTTACACTTTCCAGTATCTCCGTCGCATCGACGAATCGCAAAGGCCACCTCACGATAATCGTCCGCACGAGACACGATTGACAATCCCACGAATTATCCTCGAATAAATCAACACCAGGAACAATCGTTTCCCGGACGCTCCAAGGTAGGACAAGCCATAACCTCAATAAAAAAAAAAAAGGGACGAATTTTTTTCATTGGCTCAAAAAAAGCGCGCCTTCGACCACTCAACGCCATTCGGTACCGCGAGACCCGCCGTGATTGGTTAGCGAATAAAATTCTCTATTTTTAACATTTTTCAGAATATCCGTATCGAATATTTCCGCCTGAAACGATCGGAGGACGTAAAGTTTCGCTGGGCTTACGATGCGAGTCAACAACCGTGCGCCGTCCGCGCCATCCTCGGCCGAACGCGGACCAGCCCGCCGAGCCGGAGCGAGAACGAACTCTCCGTACGCTCGCTAGCTCGGCCGTACCGTCTCGATTATGAGATATTCCGTAAACCCGCAAAGATGCCTCATCCCTGCGTAGTCTGCGGTCGTTCGCGCATGAATCCGAACAACCGCGAGGAGGAGTACATGTTCTTCGGCTTCCCGGTAAATTACGACCAGAGATGCAAGAAGTGGTTGGAATTCTGTTGCAGAGAGGATCTCTACAAGCTCACGAAGAAGCAGCTTCTCCAGAGGATGGTTTGCTCGAAGCACTTCGAGAAGAAGGATTTCCTGAACGAGTACCAGGACAGACTGAACTGCACGGCGGTGCCGACGATATACGATCCGAAGCAGAGCCTCTACAACATAACGTGCGTCCTCTGCGCTCGTTCGCGGAAGGACCCGCCGTCTTCCGACTACGACGGCACGACCTTCCACCACTTCCCCGGCGAGGAGTTCCGATGCCTCAAGTGGCTCGACTTCGTCGGCATAGACTCGTACTACCGCCTCACGAGAAAGGAGATCCTCTTCTGCTACATCTGCTCCAAGCACTTCGACAAGGGCCAGTTCGTCAGCGGCTATCGCGGTCGTCTGGTCGACCACGCGGTGCCGAACATCCGTTGTCCGGAGAAGGTCGGTCAGTACGATTCGGCGAGGGTCGAGAGGATCGTCGACTCGAAGATCTTCAACGAGAAGCCCAAGAGATACGAGCCTCTTTCGACCGCGGTGCTGGAGAGCCAGGCGTGCGCCGCCTGCGGACGCTCCAGGTCGGATCCTCGTAACAAGGTCGAGAGGTACAAGTTTCATCCGTTTCCGGCTTACGAGATCGGTCGATGTTTGCGCTGGTGTCAGTTTCTGGGTCGCGAGGATCTCCTCAAGATGTCGCCCAATCAGATAAGGAAGCTCGTGCTTTGCTCGAAGCACTTTCTCACCGGGCAGAGTTTCCACAAGGTGGGGCCTTGCGACGCCGTGCCGACGATAAAGGAGATAAACGACTGCGACGGCCTCGAGTGCGGCGTCGCGTCGCGCATCGACGAGGCGCGCGACGACTTCGAGGACGAGGGTCGTTGCGCGGTGAAGATCGCCAAGCGCCAGGACTTTCAGAGGCCGCTGGTCTCGAGCAAGAAACCCAAGATCGAGAACAAGCCCGCGCCCCTCGCGAAGAAACGCGGCAGATCGAAGAGACCCACGTCCATCAACATACCGAAACTCGACACTCTCAACATCGAGAATCGGGTGAGAAAGCTCCCGCTTCCACCGGCGAATTGGAAGATACAAATCGGCAACAATCAGTTTCAACCGCTCACGATAGCGAACACCAACAGCACTAACGCTATAACTACGGACGGGAAGAAAGTCATTCTGCCGTTCACGGGCAACATATCGAATCTAGGGGCGCCGATACCGGTCAATAGCCTGTCGAGCATACCGCCGGGTTTCCTGATAAAGATCAATCTGCCCGATCAGGGACCGAAGCCCGCGAAGCCGCCGCGCAAACAGCGGAAGGACAAGAGAGCCGAGCAGGAGAGGATCGTCGAAGCGACGAGCGAGCCCAAGCCCGTTAAGAGACGGCGGAAGAAAAAGATCGTCGATATTCCGGTCGTCGAGAAGAGCGAGGAGCTCGAGGAGAATCACGATATATGCGATTATATATCGTTTCCGCTGGAGGGTCAGGAGATCGACGAGAGGATCTCGAGCAAAATGTCCAAGGTCGAGATCAAGGGCGAGGAGAACGAGGAAGAAATCGCGCAGGACATGATCGAGGTACTCGACGAGAGTTTCGTCGAGATGGAGGACGGCGTCGTCCACGGGGAGGACGAGGACGAGCAGAGCATTCACGTTTACCAGGAGATTCCCGACGTCGAGGAATTCGCGAAACAGCAGAGATCGCGAAGTCGGAGCCAACGCACGCCCATGAGCTCGAGAGCTCGGAGAACTCTCTTGCCGATAAGGACCGAGGTCAGATACTTTCTTCAAAAACTCACGCCGCACATGCGCAGACTGCCGAGGAAAGCGAGGGCGCAGCTCAAACTGGCGATCGTGAACATGGTGATAGATCGTTTGTAAAAAAATATCGTGTTGGTTGTTTTCATTAAGCTGGGGCGTAAATTTGACCTTAAAGATCGTCGCATCGAATGGGAAAGAGAAAGACGAGAGGATCTCGAACGGTACCAGGAAATTTCTGCACGACGATGAGTTTGGCGATGAGAACCAAAGTAGAGTACTTTCTGCGCAAGAATACGCCGCGCATGCGCAGACTGCCGAAGAACGCGAGAGCGCAGCTGAAACTGGCGATCGTGAACATGGTGATCGATCGTTTGTAAAAAATATTCTGTTGATTGTTTTCATTAGGCTGGAGCTTAAAATTGACATCGACGATCGTCGCATCGAATGGGAAAGACAAAGACGAGAGGATCTCGAACGGTACCAGGAAATTTCTGCGCGACGATGAGCCTGGCGATAAGAACCGAAGTCGGGTACTTTCTTCACAAGCTCACGCCGCGCATGCGCAGACTGCCGAGGAAAGCGAGAGCGCAGCTGAAACTGGCGATCGTGAACATGGTGATCGATCGTTTGTAAAAAAATATTCTGGTGATTGTTTTCGGTAGGCTGGAGGTTTAAATTGACATCGATGATCGTCGCATCGAATGGGAAAGAGAAAAACGAGAGGATCTCGAAAGGTACCAGGAAATTTCTGCGCAACGATGAGCCTGGCGATAAAAACCGAAGTCGGGTACTTTCTTCGCAAGCTCACGCCGCGCATGCGCAGACTGCCGAGGAAAGCGAGAGCGCAGCTGAAACTGGCGATCGTGAACACTGTGATCGATCGTTTGTAAAACTTTCCGAGCTTAAGTTTGACCTCAAAGATCGTCGCTTCAAATGGGGAAAAAAGAGCAATCGTGTTTACCGCACCGGATTACCTAGTGATTAAGCGATCGTCGAACTTCATAAGTGACACCGATAACGAGAGCGTTAACGAATGTAAATTCGGGTCGCGAGTAACTGGATCGTCAAAAGGACTATAAACGATCCTTACTCGGGAGAATCATTATCGATCTCCGTTCTGCCGACTATTCCTCTCGGATCTCTTCGTATCTTCGGTTCGACGATCTCGCGCCCAAACACGATTGATCGCAACTAACTTTTTTCATTGTATATATATATATATATATATATAACCCTAATCGTCTGGTATATTTGTACATCTTCATAATTAAATTGTAAGATATTATACAATCGTTCAGTTAAAAGAAAAAGAGACATAAAAGATTCATCCGCGAATGAGAGTGTAAAATAAAGTTGAATATATATTGTTTGCATACAGTGATTTTACTATTAAAAATGCGGGACGGGTAGTTTTTATCGAAAATCGTTTTAGTACGCGGGGCGACCTGTGGCCAGCGTGTAGGCTTCTGCCCAGTTTGAGAAGCATCCTTTTACCGACGCGAAGTTCGTTTCCGGTTCGTCGGTCATTTCCACGGGAGTCGTGTGGGAACCGATGCCCCAATCGATGTCTTTACGTTTTATAGGCCGACCACGATGCGGCAGCATATCCGTTAGGACGGAAATATCCGCGGATTGGGTGTTTTGCGCGGTTCGATGAAGATGACTCGTATTAGGACGCAGTTCCCTGCAAAGATTTTTTTTTAACGAAAAGGAAGGAGGGGACTATACACAGAAAAAAAAATATCATTGATTCAAGTAAAATTTGCTTGCGGATTGCCAATGAACAAAAAATTTTATTTCAATTCTACTTTCAATTCGTTTAATTTTATACCGGATTGAAACGATAACATATCACCTTCCCAGTTTTGCCATTATTGTTTCAATATCATATGGAATTGTAAGAATTACAAATAGAATTGAAACAAACATTTTTTTCTTTGGCAGCCCGCAAGCAAATTTTTTTTCAGTGTAGCGTTGGTTTCCGGTTTCAATTAGAGACGAACTACTTGTTCATAAACGATTGATCATACTTTGCAGATACCAAATTGGTATTCACTGGTATCCAAGCTTTGTCGACGTTGCTCCAGTGAACCTTGTCGATCTTTTTAGTTAAATTATAGTGAAGAACAGGTTTTGTAGGATTCGCATTAGCTTCGGCTTTTTGCAGTGTCCACGTAACCGCGGCCGAAGCCACCGGTTCTGTTTGCAGCAACATGGAATGTTTATTTATTTACGTAAAGTCTATTATTGGAACAATTATAGTAAATCATAGTAACCTCCTCGATTGACAAAGCTTACCTTCGATGTCGACCTTATTGGGGATCATGCAATTCACCGTTCCGACTGTATTGACGACAAATTTTTCTGCGATCTTTTTGTATTCGTCGCAACGGCAAAGTATACCGAGCGGGTGATCGACGCACTCGTTACGAGATGAATCGATCATACTGATACGCGTACGGTTGCACTAGATCGTTAGAGACGTTTTCCCTAGTATTCTTTTTTATTGGTTTCTGAAGGTTTACTTACGTGTCAACAGTGGGTCTGACGCTAGAAAACAACTGCGAGCGTTGCACTTTATCGTTTGTCTTGAAAAAACGATCCAGTAACGATACTTTAAAAATCTTGGGTTTCGACCGGAAGTGACGTCATAAGGGGAAACGTCCGGCTGAAAACCGAGATTTCTAAATCGGAAGTGACGATTTCCCGAATGCCGTCACTTCTGGTCCGAAATTGAGATTTTGAAGTCGGAAGCGACATTTTCCTGAATGAGGTCACTTCCGGTTGAAAACTGAGATTCCGAAACCGGAAGTAACGTTTTCATAAAACGTCAATTCCGGTTGAAAACCGAGTTTCCTAAAGCGGTATTGACGTTTTCCCGAATGCCGTCACTTCCGGTCGAAAATTAAGATTTCGAAGTTGGAAGAGACATTTGCCTGAATGAGGTCACTTCCGGTTGAAAACTGAGATTCCGAAACCGGAAGTAACGTTTTCATGAAACGTCAATTCCGGTTGAAAACCGAGTTTCCTGAAGCGGTATTGACGTTTTCCCGAATGCCGTCACTTCCGGTCGAAAATTGAGATTTCGAAGTCGGAAGAGACATTTTCCTGAATGAGGTCACTTCCGGTTGAGAACCGAGATTCCGAAACCGGAAGTAATGTTTTCATAAAACGTCACTTCCGGTTGAAAACCGAATTTCCGAAACCGCTATTCATGTTTTCCCGTATGACATATACATATAACTTACGGTCAAAAGGCAAAATTTCAAAATTGGAAGCGATGCTTTCCCGCACGACGTCATTTCCTGTAAAAATGGGGTAACATATAGGCAGCCGAAAGCAGAACCTCCATTATGATTATGAATTATGACATAATATAGGTTCCGTTTTCAGCTACCTATACGTTTACTCTAAAAATGTCAACCTTTTTTAAATGGCATTGATTCGAAAAACGCAACAATCTCTCTCACACTCATATGTCACGTGGTACATCTTTCACATGGTCTTAAGGCCATGTGAAAAATGTACCACGTGACATATGGGTGCGAGAGAGATAGATGCATTTTTCGAATCAATGCCATTTAAAACCGGTTGACTTTTCGGATAAACGGAAGCATCATCCGAAGCAGTATTAAATTGTACATCCGCTAATGCTTTGCTGTTCCCCGAAAAGTCTACGGTCTCTGAATCGCATTCATTACAGATTTTGGTTACCGACTGAGTCGTTTCACATGTCGTTAAAGAATGAACTATACTGCGTAACAGATTATCTCGGTCGGTATTGCAGTTCGATGAGAGATCAGAGCTTACGGATCGATCTGCTATACCATAACACACATTTTGCTTACATACACTGTGCGGTCTTCACCGGCTCACGGTGAATCTTGTCAAACTCTGAAACTCGCATCAATCTTCCAACCGTGTTGTTGTCGCGACGTCGGGTTCGTTGAATTCCGCGTGAACGTACCAAAAAAATTGCACAATTGTCGGCTTCCGAGATGACGAGCACGATCACGAACGAGTTGACGAAGTGCCAGAAACCAATCGAGCATCTATGAAAAGGAAATCGCAAGTAGATCAAAAATATCTCGACGCATCTCCATTGTTGTTCGTAACGGAACTCGGTTTAAAAAAAAAGAATATCGCTTTTCAGTTTTCCGATCGAGATGGAGAGCGAAACGAAGGGCGACGAGCCGGAGGCAAAGAGGGACGAAGTCGCGACTCCCAATGCCGACACGAAATTGTCGAGCGACTCCAAAATTGTGCAAGCTCGCATAGTTCGTGGCACGAAAAAGATGCGCGTTGACTCGACGGAATCCACTCAGTTAGCGGAGCAGAAAAAAGGTCGGTAAAACCGATCGACGTTTTTCCACTCTTATTTATGTTTAAATAAATGTACGGACTTATGTTATTTTTTACGAAAAATAAAGGCACGGAGACCAAGGATGAGGAGAGCGCGGAGGCAAAGATTGTTCGCTCTCTCAAGAGATCCTGCGAGTTGTGGTCCATGGAGGATAAAAATACGTTTTTCAAAGCAGTCAACGAGTACGGAAAGGACTTCGACGGCCTGCAGAGTTACTTTCTCAGTCAGGGCAAGAAGAGGGGCCTTCCGGAAAACATGATCAAGAACAAGGAACAGATAAGACACTTTTACTACAGGACGTGGCTCAAGATTTCCAAGCACCTTAAATTTTCCGAAGGTAAAAATTTCATGCTCGTCCGACAATCAAGGTGGCCCAGTCGAGTCGATCGAGTGCCAGAATTTCCAAAATTGTTTGCGCATATTTTTAAAGGGACGATTAGCATGAATCGATATTTTTGATTTTTCACTGTAAGTAAATAATTTTTTTTACCATCCAAATGAAGATGCAAAGAAAGCTACGCAAGAAATTTACGGACTGATAAATTATGGCGAACTTAGACGAAAGTTGCCGCGAATTCACGAGAAGGTTTTGTTGAAACTGAACGAGCTGATATACTGGGGCTCGACCCAGGTACGACTGAGAGGCAAGACTATGAGAATCAAAACGCCCATATGCAGAGCACTGAGGAAATTGAATCAACTGGAAGGTAAGACTTTTTTCGAAACTTTTTTTTTTATGTGGTAACATTGGTTTCGTTGATGGCTGTTGCAGACTGGCAGGAAGAAATAAAATTACCGCCCCGGGTTACGATAGAACTCCGACCCGGAAACAACTTGACGTGGTGGCAGGTTCAGGCTCACGCGATGAATCCCCGCGTGCGGACGCTGCTCCCGATCCAGCGGCGGTTGTCCAGTCTCTTGATGTTTTTGCAGCAGCGATGGAGACCCGAAAAATACAAAATTGTATCCTTTTTTGCTGCTTGATTTTTGCATCGTTTCGTCTTGCTGGATATATATCAAGTAAAACATTCAACTAGACTGGACGTCTTACTGGATGTTTTGCTCCGATATCTTCGATATTGTTGAGGCATCGATCAAACCTGATTTTTTGGATTTTTTTTTCGTCTTGCTGGATATCTTGCTCGATGTCTTAATGCGATCGAATATATTAAGCAGGATATTCGGCTAAAAATCCACCAAGACTAGCCATCTTACTGGATGTCTTGCTCCGATATCTAAGATCTTGTTAAAGCATCTTTCAAGTCTGATTTTTTTATTTTTTTTTTCGGCTTGCTGGATATCTTGCTTGACTTCTTAAGGAGGGAGTCTCGCTGCACGCTGACTTCGCATAAGTTCGACAACAATAAGAGAAAATTGCAAGTACTTCTTGATGGCGTAAAAATCTGAAAAAAAATCATGTATACTAAAGGTACTGAGAAGATTAA
>JAPYZC010004599.1:26558-50863 GCA_030522665.1 Ichneumoninae sp. A BG-2022a | reverse complement strand
TCATCTTCTTCCAATAGTTTTTCCCACGATCTTGGTCGATGCGATTAATTTCAGCCAATCATTTCCGCAATCGCGTAATTCGAACGACAGCTCCGAAGAAGCTTTCCTCGGGTTATATCTTCGTATCAGTTACAACTATATTAACGATACCATCGATAAAAAAAATGAAAAAAACTTTCATCTTCTTCCAACAGTTGTTCTCACGGTCTTGGTCGATGCGATTAATTTCAGCCAATCATTTCCGCAATCGCGTAATTCAAACGACAGCTCCGAAGAAGCTTTCCTCGGGTTATATCTTCGTATCACTTACAACTATATTAACGATACTATCGATAAACATTTTTTTTTTAACTTTGATCTTCTTCCAATAGTTGTTCTCACGGTCTTGGTCGACGCGATTAATTTCAGCCAATCGTTTCCGCAATCGCGTAATTCGAACGACACCTCCGAAGACGCTTTCCTCGGATTATATCGTCTTATCAGTTACGAATATATTAATTATACCGACGAGAAAAAAAATGAATAAAAAACCTTAATCTTTTTCCAATAGTTATGGTATTCATGGTGTGTCGCGTCGTTACGCTCCATGTCGTGGAACTCTAAGGTAGGGAGATCCTCCAATGTCCAGGTATATAAAACGTGTACGTCCCCCTCCCCCCATAATCCCCCCTCCGAACGGGGTACCGCAAGCCCTACTGACTTACAGAACTACTTTCCCTTCTTTCTCACGTGGCGCGCGGCGTGTTCTCCGCGCCGTTATTCAAGCCGCTTCGTCGGGTCTGAGCCGAGCCAGCGTTCTCCACTTCTTCGTCGAGAGTGAAACACACACGCCGCCATGGAACTTTCCGTTCCGGGGTGGGAATGCACGTGCGTGAAAACGATACACGAGCCGAGAGAGAGAAAGACGGCGACGGGGAAACGAAGGAAAACGAAAGGGAAGTCGGACGAGAGTTTTTAATTTCTTTTTTTTTCTACGCTTTAGAGTTATTTTTAATTTTTCGACGATCGGCGAATGAAACTTTACTTCCTTGAAGATATTAACATTTCTTATTGAGTCAAGCGGACCATTTACAAATTATTTTCAAAATGTCACGTCACTTTTTTGATATATTGTTAAAAAAGAATAATAATTAAGTCCTCGCATTGTAATTTCATTGAAGTGAAATTGCATTATCGGAGCTGCGAATGCCGATTGTTTGGACGGCGATTTCTGTGACAGCGAGACAGTGATGGGAAAACGAAGGAAAACGAAAGAGAAGACGGACGAGAGTTTTTAATTGCTTTTTTTTCTACGCTTTAGAGTTATTTTTAATTTTTTGATGATCAGCGAATGAAGAGAAAAGCTTCACTTGCTCGAAGATAATAAGATTCCTTATTGAGTCGATCGGACCTTTTGCAAATTATTTTCAAAATAAGACACATTTTTTGTTTTATTGTTAAAAATAATAATAATTAAATACCCGTTTTGTAATTTAATTAAATTGCATTCTCGGAGCCGCGAATACCGACTGCTTGGACGGCTATTTCTGAGACACAGAGACAGTGATGGGAAAACGAAAGGGAAGACGAACGAGAGGTTTTAATTGCTTTTTTGTTTCTACGTTTTAGAGTTATTTTTAATTTTTCCGATGAGCAGCGAATGAAACTTTAATTGTTGTTCCTCGAAGATGATAGCATTCCTTATTAAGTCGTTCGGACCTTTTACAAATTATTTTCAAAATATGACATACATTTTTAAAAAATTATAATAATTAAATACCCGCTTTGTAATTTAATTAAATTGCATTCTCGGAGCCGCGAATACCGACTGTTTGGACGGCTATTTCTGCCGGCCGTGTCTCGTAGCAGTCGGTGAACATGACCACGAAATAAAAAGTCGCTCTCGATTGGCTGTTCGCGCGGTGCGACAGCGGGCGAGAACGTTTTCTGGGTCAAGATTCAAGTTTCTTGCTGTGTACCGGTGGCTCGAGGCTCGTGGTCTTGGGCTTGGCCGTTGCGAACACGCTCGAAGTGCCGTTTCGTTTTGAGTTCTGCCACGGGGTTCCTCGATTGTTGCGATCTCCCGAATATCGTGGAAAATAATATCCTTGAGTACCCGTGAGAATCCGTCAGTATCCGTGATTATCCGTGAGTATTTGCACCCAGAAAAATAATTTATTTGACGGCCACCATTTATTTTGTTCAAGTAAAATATTTATTTGACTTAAATAAATATCGATTTCATTTAAGTAACTATTTATCTAATTTAAACAAATATTTATTTAAATCAAATAAATATATTACTTAAACCAAACAAACGGTGGCCGTCAAATAAATTTTTTTTCTGAGTGTGTTTAACAATTATAACTAATAATACAGAATAATACAGTTTCATTCCGGAATACAAAAGTTTAAAACCTACACAACGTTACACACCCAGAAAAAATATTTATTTGACGGTCACCGTTTATTTACTTCAAGTAAAATATTTATTTGCTTTAAATAAATATTTATTTAAATTACGTAAATAGTTACTTAAATGAAATAAATATTTATTTTAATCAAATAAATATTTTACCCAAACCAAATAAACGGTGGTCGTCAAATAAATGTTTTTTCTGGGTGCGGGATGTAAAGTTTGAATAATTCCAGATGTAAACTTTGAGTCATTCCATGCCCGCGAGCTCGGTTGCAAGGTCTGTCTCAATATCCCCGTACGATCTATCGATTTCTATGTACAGCGGCTTATCAGGGATCGAGATCGATCTCGATCTCCCGAGCTCTCGAGAAGTTCCCGTGGATGTCGGCGAGACGGCCGAGGAGACTCATCGGCGAGTACGTAGAGAAACGTAACACGGGGATTTAATGTTTATATAAAACACGACACGCGAGCCGGCAACGGGCACGATGTTGCGCATGCGCTCGTTTGTTCGAACAAATGGGAACTTGGCCACTCACCCGCATAATAAATAAATCGTTGCCGCACGGCCTACGAAGTATACAAAGCCGTATCGCGAACAGGGGGAAGGCTAGATGAAAGCAGCAGCGAGCGGCGAGAGAAGATGCAGAGACGTTGATCGCCGATCCTCGATCGTGACGATCGCCGTTTAGCGTGGGAAACCAGTCACGCCGTCGTCGCGTCGTCGCGGGTGAGAAAACGCGAACGTAACTCCCACTCCGAGCCAGGCACTGAGTTTTGCGGTTGAAATTGCATTTCGTCACAACTGAGAGTCGGACTAATGAAAACGGTGAACCTGGAGTTTGGTTTGCTCACGAACGTTTGTGTATAATAAATAATATAATAATGCGACAGTTTCGAAGAATGACGAGACCTCTTCCTGAAACCGGAAGCGGTCATTTGCTCGAAGAATCTGACCTCATCCGTGCCAGACAGAGTTTTGCGGTTGAAACTGCGTTTCGTCACAACTAACAGTCGGACTCATGAAAACTGTGAGTCTGGAGTTTGGTTCGCTCATGAAGGACTATATATAATACAATATAATGTAATAATGCGACAGTTGAAAGACGGAAGAATGACAAGTCCTCTTCTTGAAAACAGAAGTGGCCACTTGCCTGAAGATTCTGACCTCTTAATTTTGCGGCTGAAATTGCATTTCGTCACAACTGACAGTCGAACTAATGAAAATCCTAAATCTGGAGTTCAGTTCACGAACGGCTGTGTATAATTAATATAATAACGCGACAGTTGAAAGACGGAAGAATGACAAGTCCTCTTCCTGAAGCCGGAAGCGGCCACTTGCCCGAAAAATCTGATCGCTTAGTTTTGCGGCTGAAATTGCATTTCGTCACAATTGACAGTCGGTCTAATGAAAACCGTGAATCTGGAGTTTGGTTCACGAACGGCTGTGTATAATTAATATAATAACGCGACAGTTGAAAGACGGAAGAATGACAAGTCCTCTTCCTAACGCCGGAAGCGGCCACTTGCCCGACGAATCTGACCTCTTAATTTTGCGGCTGAAATTGCATTTCGTCACAACTGACAGTCGGACTAATGAAAAACCGTGAATCTGGAGTTTGGTTCACGTACGGCTGTGTATAATTAATATAATAATGCGAAAGTTGAAAGACGGAAGAATGACAAGTCCTCTTGCCCGAAGAAACTGACCTCGCAATCCGCGCCAAGCAGACTTTTTCGGTTGGAATTGCATTTCGTCACAACTGACAGTCGATCTAATGAAAACCGTGAATCTGGAGTTTGGTTCGCTCACGAACGGCTGTGTATAATTAATATAAGAACGCGACAGTTGAAAGAAGGAAGAATTACAAGTCCTCTTCCTGAAACCGGAAGCAGCCACTTGCCCGACGAATCTGACCTCCCAATCCGCGCCAAGCAGAGTTTTTCGGTTGAAATTGCATTTAGTCACAACTGACAGTCGATCCAATGAAAACCGTGAATCTGGAGTTTGGTTCGCTCGCGAACGGCTGTATATAAATAGTATAATAACGAGACAGTTGAAAGACGGAAGAATGACAAGTCCTCTTCCTGAAGCCGGAAGTGGCCACTTGTCCGAAGAATCTGATCTCCGCTGTAGCGGCGCGCGCGTACATAGATGACCAATTATCGCCGACACGCTTTCCGCTGGCATCGAAACTCCGCATCATCCGTTGATCTCCTCTTGCGAGATGAACGGAGAGAGCGAAGGAGGGACGTGAAACGAATTAAATTTGTTTGGCGTCGCGTTGAGAGGAGCGTCCCGTTCGTGTCGGCAGTTTTGATGTTGAGCGCACGGCCGCTCGACGACGTAGGTCGGCTTTATTTGTACGCCGTCGCGTTCCATTTAGAAGAGCGGACATTGCAGATAGCTGCGTTTTGCCTGCCGGGAGAGCCGGCGCGCGCCGATCCGTCGCACTTACTCTCTTCGAGATAGCGTAGAAAGCGCTCGTCTGCCGCTGATCGTTATTGTCTGGTGGTGCTTTTGCTTTCTTGCCTGCCGGCACTTCCTCGTTCGCCTGACCTTTCTCTTAGGACTTGTTAACCGGGCCCGGGCTATCTTCGAGTTACGATCGCTCCATCTTACGCTCGGCTCCGGGAACTCCGATTCGTTGCCCAACCGTGAGCCATCGCTGTTGCGGAGATTTAGGTCCCTTTTTTTAAAAAATGTTTCAAACTCGTATCCACAAAGCTGTGAAAACAAGTATCGGGAAATCAAATATTATCGAAGTTAATTTGATGCAAAAAAATTGCATAAATTATTATCCTCGACTATTCGACCAATGACGATGAATTTTCAACATCTTTCTCTTACGACTTGGTAACCGGGCTGCGTTTTCTTCCTGTTACGATCGCTCCGATTTAGGATTCTCGAAATCCACTTCAATATGCTATATGGGATTCAGAATTTTCTTATTCCACTTCCGTATGCTGCGAAAGCTGAAATTTCGAGAATTTAGCGTGTGGGAGTGATTTTTAAATCCACTCCGATATGCTATGAAAGCCGAAATATCGAAGATATACCATATGGGAGCGATTTGGGATTTTCGAAGTTCACTCCGATATGCTATATGGGATTCAGAATTTTCTCATTCCACTTCCGTACGCTGCGAAAGCTGAAATTTCGAGAATTTAGCGTGTGGGAGTGATTTAATCTATGCTATATGCGCTTCAGGATTTTCGAAGTCCTCTCGGCTTCGGGAACTCCGATTCATTGCCCAACCGTGACTCATCGCCGTTGCGGAGATTTAGGTGCTTTAAAAAAAAATTACGAATAATGGAGACTCACAAAACAATCAATAAAAATCACAAAAAAAAAAAAAAAAAAAATCGATAAACTATTATCATCGACAGTTCCATCGACGACGATGAATTTTCAGCGAACGGACCGTTCGCGAAACAGGTACATGTAAATATTACCTGTGCAACGGACAGACGATAGTTTACTGGCTCGCCAGCAATGTCGGGGCTTTTGTCGCTGTTTAATTATCTGGTTGGCACTCTTATATATACTATATATTATATATATATCAGAGTTTAATGACCTCGACAACTAGCCGCGAAGCCTGCCAGGGGACCCGGGCTTTTTTAAAACAATAGTGAAAGTTCCGCGCGGAAGCAAGAGCTACACCGTAGCGATAGTCGGTACACCATCGTGGAATCCTGCAACGAATGGCTAAACGGCGAATCCTTTCGTTTTCGCCTAGCCGATCGGCCATGCCTCGTGTATCGAGAGTGTCGAAAGCGGTCCAGATATATTTATTCCATCGACAAAGCTCACCTCGCCGAGGACCGATACGCGTATGCCCCTGCATAGAAAGTAAGGAGCAAATGTTACTAACATTTGAGATGTACTCTCGAGCGTTCACTCCGGTAACTTTCACTGACGCTGCTTTTTTACGCGCCGGCCGCCGCTGACGCGAATGTTTTTCGGCGATCACGCACCGCCGCCAGAAAACATTACGAAACCGGCGATGGTGAAATTTCGGTCCGCCGACGTGGAGGGGGCTTCGACAGGAAGGTCAAGGGTGTAATAATATATAAGGTATAACAACTTTCTCGACGCAATCTACACTAGATATACGTCATCGACAGATATTTATTATGATTTCTGATTCGAGTTTTTAAAAGACTTTTCAGGAATAGGTTATTTTAGCTATTCTGGTTCTATTCCGTGCACCGAGAAAAATAATCAAGTTGAAGGGTGGGGCGGAAATAATTATTCATTTAATTCAATATTCAATATTTATTTTTATGAAATATATATATTTGCTTGCGAGGCGCTCGTTAGGTAAATTATTTTTTTGGATGTGCGGTTCGGTGAGTTTTGCACAATGATGCGTTGCACAACAGCGCTCTGCAGTATCGTCATGTCCAACTCTTTTCTGGACCAGATACACCAGATACAACTTCCGGTACAGAAAATGCATTCTTCAATCGGAACTGACGTCATACCGGAAATTCGCAACTTCCGGTCCAGAATACTCATTTTTTCTACCGGAAATGACGTCATACAAAAAAAAACGTCACTTCCGGATTGAAAATCTCATTGTCCTACCGGAAGTGCCGTCATATCGGAAATATGTCACATCCGTTTTGACAATCTCATTTTTCTATCGGAAGTGACGTCACACCGAAAAAACGTCACTTCCGGATTGAAAATCTCATTTTTCTATCGAAAGTGACGTCATATAGAAAAAACGTCACTTCCAGATTGAAAATCTCATTTTTCTATCGAAAGTGACGTCATATAGAAAAAACGTCACTTCCAGATTGAAAATCTCATTTTTCTATCGAAAGTGACGTCATACAGAAAAAACGTCACTTCCAGATTGAAAATCTCTTTTTTATACCGGAAGTGACGTCGTACCAGGAAAATGTCACCTGGAGTTTAAAAATGTCATTTTTTTTAGCGGAAATGACGTCATAGCGGAAATGCGTCACTTCGGTGGAAAAGTCATGCGCGAGGTAACAGAGCAATTTGTATAAAATTATTATGATTATTGAACATTCTTATGCAGATCGTGCAGGTAGGCTTTGGTAGGATAAGAAAAGGAACTTATACGGGAAACGCGAGCGTGTGAAATAGGAAGCCATCAATCCGCTAATGCCATCATACACTCTGCTATTCCAGCGGCGTACAAGAAGAGGATTTCGTAAATGGAGAAAGTGTCAATGCATTCACCTTTAGCGAGTTCGCAGCCTCGACCCAGCAGAGGTTCTCCGTTCCAAACACAGAAGCTCATTTGCAGCTTCTTTTTTTTGGGTGCATCGCAATATCAATGGACCCTGAACGGTTCCATTAACGCGCTCCCCCTGAAACCCGAGAATCGGTTGAGAACTTTGAGTCAGCGCGCAGTTGTTCGCGAGCGAGGTCGACTTGAACTTTCTCTTTCGAGTCTTCTCGTTACCGATACATCCGAGTGGAACACTCTCAGCTGCACGGAAAGACACGAATGCATAGCGTAATCTTTTGCCACCGCCTGCTGGATCGTACAGCGTCTCAACGATGATGAATCAAGCTTCGTGCATTCTAACTATCGCGCGGCTGCCGTAAGGGTGGGCGAAACTGCTCGGCGTAGGTTCGATCCAATCACTTGGGTTTATTGTGCCTCTGTATGGTTAATTATGCAAGTGACTTCGGTCGGTTGATCGCCAACAAATTGTCCTCTTAAATTTTTCAAACGAGTTTCTTATTTCTCCTAAATTCGTGTAAAAACAATGATGACTCAAGCTTTGTGCGTTCTAACTATCGCGAGGCTGCTCTAAGGGTGGGCGAAGCTGCTCGGCGTAGGTTCGACCCAGTCACTTGCGTTTATTGTCTCTTTATGTAGTTAATCATGCAAGTGACTTCGGTCGGTAGGCCGCCAACAAATTGTCCTCTTAAATTTTTCAAACGAGTTTCTCATTTCTCCCAAATTCGTGTAAAAAACAATGATGAATCAAGCTTTATGCATTCTAACTATCGTGGGTGAAACTGTTTGGCGTAGATTCGATCCAATCACTTCGGTTTATTGTCTCTTTGTATGGTTAATTATGCAAGCGGCTGCGGTCGGTTGGTTGCCAAGAAAGTGTCCTCTCGAATTTTTCAAACAAGTTTCTCATTTCCCGCTTTATTTGAACCAAACAATGTTCTTTGGTCTTAGTAATTAAATTAATTAATTTTTCCTTAATTAAATAAATTTCCTTAAATATTGATCATAAGATTTTTCTTGCGCATGTCGGTGTTGTAATACATTATTCCGAAAAAGTAGAAACACACACACAGACTAAACACACGGTGAGAACTGACGTCTAGTTAGTTCCTCGTACGATGCAAGCAAGGCGTACGACACGATCTCCAAGTGAGCTCGCTCAAAAATTATTATCCGAGACAGCATGTGTACCTCACTTTCACCTTCGCCGCTAATTATGCCGTGAGATGAAGGAAGAGGAAACCGGTAAGTTCTCCCGTGTTAGTTACATGCTTCGATTACACGACTAGAACGTTCCATATTTATTGCCGCAGCTGAAAACCTACTCGAGCGGTTAATTTCCTTTCTGAGAATATAGATGGACATATTTTACTAAATCTGGTAGGAAAACGTAGCCAATGTCAGTTCCACTAAAAATCTACAAGGTAAGAAGGTAAGTTGAAACAGATGGCATTTTGACATTCGAGGTAATCATTACCCGAATCTACGTACATTAAG
Source organism: Ichneumoninae sp. A BG-2022a (assembly GCA_030522665.1). Classification (NCBI taxonomy): domain Eukaryota; kingdom Metazoa; phylum Arthropoda; class Insecta; order Hymenoptera; family Ichneumonidae; species Ichneumoninae sp. A BG-2022a. Next base: position 41,737 of record JAPYZC010004599.1, on the reverse strand, counting down.
AAAAATGTCCTCCCAGACTTTGCCCGATGATTCGGAGAACTCGTCCCTGTAACCCAAAAATAAGGTCCACACTCTTCTATTGACCTCTATCGTAACGCAGTGCGATTGTAGAAAAAAACGGGGCGTCGAAGATAAAAATTCGTGAGACTCCACAGACCCGGAATTGAAAATAGATGAAGATATTTACTGGATCTGATAGAGAAACGTTGCCAATGTCAGTTCTACTAAAGATCCGCAAGATAAGAACCAAAGCTGGAACGGACGGCATTCCGACATTCGAAGGAAACGTAGCCAATGTCTGTTCCACTAAAAATCCACAAGGTAAGACGGTCCAGAAAAATAATTTATTTGCCGGCCACCGTTTATTCGATTTAAATAAATATTTATTTAAATAAAATAAATATTTATTTAAACGAAATAAATATTCAATTAAATGAAATAAATATTTTACTTAAACCAAATATACAGTGGCCGTCAAATAAATTATTTTTCTGAGTGTAAGAAGGTAAGTTGGAACAGATGGCGTTTCGTCGTCCAAAGTGCCTAATCATTGCTCGGACGAGGGTGCAAAACCAAAAATCTCGGCCACATTTTCCGGACAATTCTGAGAACTCGTCACTTTAACCCAAAAATAAGGTCCACACTCTTCCAGTGACCTCCATCGTAACGCGGTGCGATTGTGGAAGAAGACAGGGCCTCGAAGATAAAAATTCCGAGACGCTACAGATCCGGCGTTGAAGGGGCCAAGGGGTTGTTGTTCGGCAGAGGTCGATGGAGGGGCGGCTGCAGTGACGTCACGTAACATCGGGGACAGGGGAGGATCGAGGCTGGCGAGGAGTGGGGCGGAGGGGAGGCGGAGGGGGTTCGAGAGAGGGGGTTGAAGCAAAGGGGATTTTGTCCGGGGTGGGGATCGGCCGCACGTCGGAGAGGGGGTAAAACGGGGCGACAGGGTAAGGTGGCGAGGTGGGGGCGCAGGTGGTGGTGGAAGCTCTGCCGAGTTGAATGACCGACCTAGACTCGGAATCAGGGGTGTGTAATGTATGAAACCAGCCGTAATGGCAACAACCCTCCTTCAAAGCAATCTACAAGGGTAGGCTTTACACCCTTCGACTAGAGTCACGTTTGTAGCTGTCTCTCGGTTTATTTTTGCGTATAAGACTGTACTACCCCTCCCCCCCCTCCCCTTACATACGGCATTGTACGTATGAGTTTTCGCCGTCCCAGACGCCGTAGATGCCCGACCGGCCTGCCAAGAAAACAGAGACAATGCTCGAGTGCTCTCAAAATATGTTCCTTTTTCACCCTGCATCGAAATGCAAAAAAATATTAAATTTTTTTATTAAAAAATGTATTATTAAAAAAAGGATAATGCAATCTTGGGGTAACGATACGCCCAGAAAAATTATTTATTTCGACGGGCACCGGAAAATAAATATTTATTTGATTCAAATTAATATCTTCATTGATTTAAATAAATATTAATTTACACCGAATAAACATTTATTTAAATCGTATAAATACTTATTTAAATCCTACAAATATTTATTTAAATTACGTACATATTTATTTAAACTAAATATTTATTTGTGGGGCGCCGGTAAGATAAATTATTTATCAGAGTGTATATTTACACCCTTTTTCGATCGCTACAATTGTCGACAAGCGCGAGACGGTTAAACGTTGAAGATCTTTTGTTTCTCGATTGACATTAATGATTCAGAAACAATCGTCACTCTACGCACGAGATCGCGACCGAGTCAGCCGACGGGCGAGGAGTTCATCGACCCCGAGAGCTCGCGCTCGCCCGCGACAAATTTTCGCAGGAGGCTTCGCGTCCTCGGCTCTTCCCCCGAGGGGCGTGAAAAATTTATCTAAAATCGATGAGAGACATTAAAAATATTTGGTGACGGAAAAAAAAAATAAATAAAAAATCCGCCACGAGGTTGCTGTATAATTTATATCCTGACTCTGTAAACTCCGTTCGAGCGTCACTGGGCGCAGACCACGTGGTTCGTATTGATCCTCTTCGGTGGAACGACGAAGAAGCACAGACGAACAAGTGAGAAAGCGCCCATGGGTGGGGGAGGGGTGGGGGAAGGGGATGGCAGCGTAGTTCCACTTCTCTCTGTCTATCGAATTACCTCACTGCACTTTCCGTCTCACTTTTTCTCAAATCTCCCGCCGCCCCTCCGTCTCACTTTTCCGCGCCCTCCTCGTTCCCGTTGCACGCTCTCTCTACACCGTTTCCCTTCTTCGTCATCGTTAAACTCCCTGCCCATTCCCTCTCGACCTCGAATACGACCCTCGTCGCTCCGGCTCTCCGTCCTCGTTCATCGCTTCTCCTCTCACTCGTCGCAGAGGGTAGCAGCCTAGTGCCCCTGCCTCGCGGTCATTCACCCCACCGGCTAGTCTCCGCTGTATACTATATTTGCGATTCTCCGTCTACGCCACTTTACGGTACTATAAACAAAAAAAAACATTCAAGGATTCGAGAACTCTTCTTTTTTTTTTGGGCGACCGAGGAGTGGACCGTTCTTCACACCCTACTTATACCCCCTCCGACTGGACGACATCGATCGTCGGGTTAAGAAATAAGATGTTTAACTATATATATATTAAATCGATATTTGGCAAATTTTTTTACCAATTTTTCTCTGGTTCACGGAAGAACGTAAGATGGTCCGATCGATCGTATGGCGCAAAGGATTGCGCAACGCCTCGTCGAAACATACTCTTCGGTGCAACTTTACGGTAATAAAAAAAAAAAAATTCAAGGATTCGAGAATTCTTCTTTTTTTTTGGCCGGCCGAGGAGTGGACTGTTATTCACACCCTACTTAAACCCCCTCCGACTGGACGACATCGTTTGTCGGGTTCAAAAATAATATGGTTAACAAAATATGTATATTTATATATATATAAAAAAATAAAAAATCATAATGAAGTTAATCTGATCTCATACTATTATTATAATATCTGAATTATTTTATATAAAAGGGTTTGTCTCGTAAATAAATAAATAAATAAATACAAATAAATAAAAAAATTGATATTTGACAAATTTTTTACCAATTTTTCGGTGGTCCGCGGAAGAATGTAAGATGGTCCGATCGATCCTACCGTACGAACGGTTACGCAACGTCTCGCCGAAACATAATTTTCGGTGCAACTTTACGGCGATATGAACAAAAAAATTCAACAAATCGAGAAATGTAAAGAAATATATATTTTTTATGCTTACAGAGCGCCTACTTTATCGACATTTCGCGAATTTTTCTCTGGTCCACGGAAGACCACAGAACGCTCCGATCGATCCTACCGCGGAAAACGATTGCGCAACGCCTCGTCGAAACATAATCTTCGGTGCAAGAGACTAGCGCAAGTAGCTCGCGCGCGAGTTGCGGGGTACGTTAACCCCGCGACCGGCGAGCTGCTTTCTCCGTTCCGCGAACGCCAGACTCTCGTCAAGCAACGTACGACCCGACGATCGTGCATCGAAACAAAAACGAGAAAATAAACAATTAAAAATAAACAAAAAAAAAAAAAAAAAAAAAAAAAAAAAAAAAAAAAAAAAAAAAAAAAAAAAGCTCATGCTCGTTTGCGGTGAAATTGCCAAGTCGGGACGCGAGCAACAAGTTCTCGGAGATGCGTTCCGATGACGCATCTCTTCGCTCTTCGTCCGACGTCCCGAAGAGAACCGTGCGCAAAAAACGGTCCGAGGAAAAATTGTCAAAAAATTTGAAAAAAAAAATAAATTAAAAAAAAAATGGAAAAAAACGCGAGATGGAAATTTAAAGACATTCGCCGACGGGAACCGACGATGGATACATTAGTGCGTGCGCGCGTTTGGCAGCCACGCCGGCGGAAGAGGAAGCGAGGAACAGACAAGGACAAGAAGGGAAGCGCGGGGAGGGGCGGGGGAGGGGGTTTGGGTAGGGGAAGGGCGCCCTTGCCCTTGGCATTGCCGCTCGATACGAATGCTCAGGGCTGTCCAAAACACCGGGGGAAAAGTTAATTCAACCAACGATCCAGACGAGCCATCCTTCCATCGTCCTTTTTTTTTCTTCCGAACCGAACGTGCCGAATGAAAGCTAGCTTCCGAAATTTATTTTTATTTATTTTTTTATAACTTCATAATTTATTTATTCTATAAATTATTTGTATATTTTTTTTATTACGGAATGTACCGAATAAAAGATAGCTTCGGAAGCGTATTTAATTTTTTACAACTTTTTATGTTCATGTTTATAATTTCATAATTTATTTACTTTATAAATTATTTATAATTTTTATACCGAATAAAAGACGGTTTCCGAAATTTATTTAATTTTTCATAGCTACACAAATGTTTACAATTTCATAATTCATATAAATTATTTATCATTTTTTTTCCAACTGAACATATCAAATAAACGATAACTTCCGAAGCGTATTTAATTTTTGATAGCTCTTTATATTAATTTTTAGAATTTTCATTACTAATATTTATTATAAAAATTATTGATAATATTTATATTTAAAGCGCACAAGTAATAAAAAAAAGAAAAGCATCAGATGCTTTTGGTGCGTTTTTTAATATTATCATAGAATAATGACGACGATAGTTTTTGACTTATTAATTTCTAGTGATTAAGAGAAAAGCCTGAAAGTGAATTTAACAACGGCCGGCGAAACAGGAAGCGATTTTGAGAGCCGCTGAGCCAAGAGAAAGTCGCGACCGACATATTTTGCGTGTCGTGAGTCTACATAGTAATGCCACAACTACAGCCGTGTCCCTCGATATACCAGCTCGCCGAGAGTCTCTCGCTTAGCCGCGCAAGAGCAGCTACGAGACTTAGAAACGACTCTGGATCGTCGGCGTTAAGTTGGACGAGGGACGACACGATCATGCGAACGGGTCCGTCTCGGGTCGCGGGACCGTGACGAGGACGGCGCAGTTGCTCTTGCGCAGACTAGAGTAGAGTCGCGCAGTGTGCGCATGCGCATGCGTGCATTTTTTTTAATCCACAAACTAAAAGAAACTGCACGCGAAGCAATCGGGTAATTACTTAATTCGCCACACGTAAACCTGCTCCGGACGATGCCGGTGCGTTTGCACCGTTGCACCTCGCTGTAAGTCAATTAAGGTGTTACGACTGCTAAGTAGGGGTGCGAATGGCGTTTGAATTAAATTGAAATTGAATATTCAAAAATTGGAATAATTATCAAAAATTCGAATAATTCGAATATTTATGAATATTACAAAAATTCTAATGTTTAGAATAATTTTTATGAATTGGATATTCGAATTATGAAATTCCGATTACAATGAAACTGAGCACGTAAATTGTATTCGTTGAATGCAAAATTTTGATTACTCCAATATTGTATCCAATACCATTATCGTCCATTGTAAAGTCTCAAATGAATATTTTTAATTATTGGAGTAATTCGTTTGTCTGATTGGAACATTTTGACTATTAAAATCATTCGAATATGTTGATTATTGAAATACGAATTATTGATATTCGATTCACGATGAATTATAAAAAATGTTTAAATTTGCATATCCCCACTGCTCGGCTATTATCAATTTTCCGAGCGGTGTCCATTCAGAATCTCGGAGCTTTGAAGTGGGGTAAAAAAATAACAATAAATTACATTTGCGATGGTAAGAAAAAAAAGTGCGGAGATAAGAAGAAGGGAGATGAATGGGGGCGGGGAGAGCCGGAGCCGGAAGCAATGACCGTGGCTCAAGCTCGAACGATCGGTTGGCCCGATAGAGAGGAAAAGAGAACCAACGCAACCGAACACATGCGTATAGTGTACGCGCTCGATAAGAGAGTTAAGGCCGACACATCATCCCGCGGCTGCACTACACCGTATACTATATTGTTTATTACTATCGTGCCGGGACTGACCTCGCTCGTCGATTGCGGGATTGCACAAGAATGCACGTACACGCATTCGCCGACACCTTCGATACATGGAAATCTACTTGTTATGTAATGGAGGTTCAATTTTCTTTTTTATTTAATTTTTTATCCTTCAGTTATAATTATTTAAATATAGATTAACTTCAGCTTAATTGGCTGAAAGTGTTGAGTGGATTTTTTAAATTTTTCAGTTTGGACATTTTTCAATTATTTAATTATTTAATTATGTAATAGAGCGCAGATTATCGGGTTCGTTTTACCATGAAATTAAACTGTCGATATTTGTTTTTGCTTTTTTTTTTAGTGAAGAAATGTCGTGTCGACGAGTCGTCGGTGTGAAACGAGCTTAAAAGATATTCGCGTGCAGAGCGAGCGAGCATAACGAGTCTCGCTGACTCTTTAGCCTGTTCTTTTGCTAGGCGATGTGTTGCAATGGCCCAGAAGCAGGCAGGCGGTAGCTAGGCGAAGGGTCAAAAACACCGCGGGCGGTTTCTAGGCCATGAGCTGCTATCTATAAACCCCTACATAAGTCCGCACCCTCCGCTCGCCACCGCCTGCAGGCAAGCTCGAGACTCCCCTCCAGCATCGTCCCTCGTCTATTCGACGGCCCCCTCCCACGTACGACTACTACACTACACCGCCATCGCCATTGCCAGTAATCCCAGTAATATCGCGTTCCGAGAGTCGCAGCTAGACCGTGGCCACTATACAAGAACGACTTTAAATAGAAAAGGAAAGATGAGGAAGGCGCTGCTAGGAAAGATGAGGAAGGCGCTGCTAGGAACGCCGCCTCGGAGCCGAGGAAAGACGCAAGAAATTGGATCAAATTTGTATACTTCCGGTTGTCGATGACTTTTTGATATTTCAAGTTGTAAGCTTACAGCGCTGTACACTGCCCGTCATTGATGCCTGGCTTTCCTGGATATCTTCCTCGTTGTCTTAACGGAATCGAAGAATGACTTTAAATAGAACAGGAAAGATGAGGACGGCGCTGCTAGGAAAGTACTAGGCGCACTAGGCGCACGTACTTCTGGTTGTCGATGACTTTTCGACATCCTGCGCTATGACCGAACAGCACTGTACAAGAACGACTTTAAATAGAATAGGCAAGATGAGGAAGGCGCTGCTAGGAACGCCGCCGCGGAGTCGAGGAAAGACGGAAGAAGTTGGGTCAAATTTGTATACTTCCGGTCGTCGATGACTCTTCGATATTTCACGCCATAATCGTACAGCACTGTACAAGAACGACATGAAATGGAACAGAAAACATGAGAAAGGCACTGCTAGGAACGGCGCTTCGGAGTTGCGGAAAGACGGAAGCAATTGAAAGAAACGTAGGTACTTCTGGTTGTCGATGACTTTTCGATATTCTACGCTACGATTGTACAGTACTGTACTGTATAAAAACGACATCAAACGGAAAAGAAAATATGAGGAAGACGCTGCTAGGAACGCCGTATCGGAGTTGCGGAAAGACGTAAGAAATCGGAAGAAGTTCGCATACTTCCGCTTAACGATGACGTTTCGATATTTCACTCTACAGTAATTCAGCACAGTAAACAAGAACGACTTTGAATGTCAAAAGAAAATATGAGAAAAGATGACTTCCTCATTTCCGCCTCATCCGCTAAGAACCCGCCAAGAAATGGGAAAAAATTTGTGTCCTTCAGTTTCTACATAACTTTTCCGACACCTCCGCATTCACACACCTTTTGTTGTTCATTCCTCCCACCCCGATCTCCCCGTCCTCCCTATCTCAAACTTGACAATGGACCGATCTCTCGAAACAAGCGCGCCTCGACTACGAACGGCGAATAATTCTCCCTACCCGGTTCAGCGTGCCCCAACTGCAGATCTACCCAACTTGAGAAGTAGCGTTATAGCAGAATATAGTAAGAACAAAAAAAAACACCTCCTTTCTCGCTAGGTTATGCAACCGCGAGTCTGTTGATCGCGTGCGCTCATTCTCGCTTACACGCTCATACTCCGTTCCTCATTGGCGAACGAAAGTAACGCGGCAAACAACTCGGCGCGTGACCGTTCGCTTTCCCCTTTGTCAGAGGTTCTCAGCCTTACGTACATTTTTCGTCAGGTCCACCGTGCAGTCTGCCTCGGATCTTCTTGGATCACACGATCCACCTTCGATCGAACGATAATGTGTATTATTATCATTTTTTTTTGTTCGCGTCATCAGGAGACTTCAGCTTCCGCCCGGAAGCGAGAGACCGGAAATGCAACCGTGGGAGACTCTCGAGGGATTTCGTGTCGTCGCCCGGTCGACTGTTCGTCCCTCCACGGCGAACAGTCCGCTCTAGTTGCGGAGCAACAGTTTTTGCAACCAACAAACATTTTTTTTTATTATTCTTTTATTAACAAAACGAATTGATGTTACTGTTTTCTACGGTCTTCTCTGCTGATCCCCTCGGATCAGGCTGCAACACACACATTCATTGGCGTTCCCCTTCCCACCCAATGGCGGCCAAACGACTTTCACTCGCGCGGGAGACTGACTTCCTGGACATGCCGTTGCAGCGTCGACCTGACCCAATCCCCGGAAATCCACTGGAATCTCTAACGTAACAGGCGCACTTTACACATCGTTGATTTTGTAAAAAATGAAAAAAATATCGAACTCGTTATGGGTATCTGAAGTTTGATCGGCATAAAGTGTACTCGTTCTACCGCTTTCAGGTTTTTTTTTTCTATCGAGCTTCGGAACGCTCATATTTGTTCTTTGGATGTCAATGAAGAACTTCGGACCCACACCCAGAAAAAATATTTATTTGACGGTCACCGTTTATTTACTTCAAGTAAAATATTTATTTGATTTAAATAAATATTTATTTAAATTAAGTAAATAGTTACTTAAATGAAATAAATATTTAAGTAAAATATTTATTTGATTTAAATAAATATTTATTTAAATTAAGTAAATAGTTACTTAAATGAAATAAATATTTATTTAAATCAAATAAATATTTTAATTAAACAAAATAAACGGTGGCGGTCGAATAATTGTTTTTTCTGAGTGCAAACCCCAGAAATCCACTGGAATCTTTGACGCCACATGCGTACTTTACACGTCGTTGATTTTTTTTTTATGGAACTTAAATATAAAGTTTACCTGATCTTCTCGCTGCCGAGCTTCAGAGCGCTCATTTTTGTTCTTTGGATGTCAACATGCGCACTTTACACGCCGTTGATGTTATGTTTTTTTTAATGAAACTTAAATATAAAGTGTACTTGCTCGAGTGTTTGCCGACCTTTGGAGCCCTCATTTTTGTTCTTCAGGTATCAATGAAGAACGCCTCGATCTGACCTAAACCCCGGAAATCCACTGGAATCTCTGACGTAACATGCCCAGTTTAGGGGAGACCGGGGCAAAACTTTGGATGCCCCATTTTGTCCCAACGATACATCCGGATTTTCAAACCCGTTTTGCCCCACGTACCACCATCGCCACCATCCAAAAGTTATTGGAGAATCGAGTTTTGTCACATTATCCCGTTTTGCCCCGGTGTACCATTTTGCCCCGCGCTCCCCTACAAGTCTTTCATTTTTTTTCAATGGAACATGAACATGAAGTTTACTTGCTCAACCCTTCGACGAGCTTCGGAGCGCTCATTTTTCATTTTCGGATGTCAATAAGGTGCCCGTCAACACAACCCAATCCCCGGAAACCCACAGAAATCTCAAACTCACCATGCGCACTTTACACATAATTGATTTTATAAATAAAAATAAAAATCAATCATAAACATAAAGTATGGTTGATCTGCCCCTTTCATCTCTACCCTCCATTTTCATTTTCGGATGTGAAAGAGGCACGGTCGCGCTTCGTCGGAGCGATAGCGCAAGAACGATACCGCACTAAGCCTCGGGGTGGGAGAGGGAGTCCCGCATAGGTCATTTCCTCGTGCATAACCCAATTAAGTGGTTATTCAACGCTCCAACCCGACGGTCAGCGGGAGCCTCTCTCGGGACTCTTTACTCTCACTTCTGTGCCCCTCTACAGAAGTGCTCGTGTCTTCCTCCGCCTACCTCGCCTTCCTGCTTCCCCACCTGTTTACCTCGGGGCGGCTGCAAGGCGGGGGATTGAAATTATTTTGTTTTATCGAGCGGGCTTGAATGGCATCGCTGTCGAAGGAATTGCATCGGGGCCCTGGTGTGCACCGGTTCGGTGGTTACACACACGACGCTTAAGGATGCTTAACACGCGCATTCCCAGCCAAAAGTAAGGTTCGGTGAAAATTTGCACACTTCCTAATGGTACAAAAAAATCGCAAAAAAATCAAGTGCATTAAAGGTGCCAAGAACATTCATTTTGCATAATAATAATGTCAAAAAGTTATTAACAAAATACCAAAAAAATTGTTCAAGAAACAATCACTAAACCTTTTTTTTTCAAATGAATTCATTGATTTTTCAGAAACCACATGAATTTTTTCAGAATTTTCGTACATCTTTGAACTACGGATCGGTTGCCGCAATCGCCACGAGACCTTTGTGCGTACTGTGCAATAGCGATACAGAAACATATCCGAAATTCGTGCCTCTACATGCATTTTTCAAATTTTCGAAAGAAAAAAATTTGAAATGTAAGAAAATTGTGAAAAAATTAAAAATGAAAAAAATGAAAGGCTTTCTAATTTCCTTTGTAACTGATGGTAAATAATTGGTCAACAACTTTACATCATTTATGTCATTAACATAATTAATACGGCTAATTGTTCTTCAGATTTTTGGCATATCGCCGAGCGATATTTTGGCACTCTAGAGCGGGGGATTGAAATTGTTTTGCTTTATCGACCGGGCTTGAATGGTATCGGTTCCGAAGGAATTGCATCGGGGCTCTGGTGTGCACCGGTATCGGTAGTTACATGGACGACGCTTAACGGTTAATGGTATTGGTGTCTGGTGGAGGCGGTGTCGGATTCTGCTGGCGCTGCCGGTTGGTACAGCCTCTGGGAGTGCGCGCCTCGGCCGGGGACAGGGTTACCCGCGGTCGTTGTGTCCGAAAACTTTGGCAATAAACTAACACTCCCGTGTCTGTGCTACCCCTTGCCGCTGCTCCTGCCGGTACTCCTGCCGCTCGCGGACGAACGTAACCGACTCGCGGCCAGGATAGTTTCACTAGTTGCGTAACATAGTAGGCTGCGTTCCCTCGCGTTCCCTCGCGTACCCTCGCGTACCCTCGCGCTCCGTCGCGCGTTACCTCGCTCTCACGGGCTATGCCGATTATCTCCCATGGGCCCGCGCTGGCGCCCGCTCCGTTTCTCCGGCCGTTTTTTTTTTTTTTTTTTGTCGACTGAGAGAAGGATCACGGAAAAACTTTATCAAGTCCTATTTCGACTAGTTACAAGCCGTGACAAGCGATGTGTGAAATTTTCGCAGCGGCCATTAGATTTTTATTCAAACCATGTGGTAATTTTTTTTTTTACAGAAAGGGGATTGGACAAATTTTGCCTATCTGGGTAAGAATTTTGTTGATGAAACTACGAATTTTGTGGATGAAAACAAGAAATTCGTGGATGCAAACTGAGAATTCCATAGATAAACACTGAGAAATTTATCGATCAAATTTAATTTTTTGTCGGTGGGTAAGAATTTTGTTGATAAAACTACCAATTTTGTGGATGAAACCAAGAATTTCGTGGATACAAACTGAGAATTCCATAGACAAAAACTGAGAAATTTATCGATCAAATTTTTTTTATGTATGTAGACATGAAAAAAAAATTGCTCGACATAATATGCCGGTATATCGTACGAACCTAAGAGAAACGGTTCACGATCGCGCCGCCAGTATTTGCTAGTAAGAAGTACTTATATTCTGGAAAAAATTACTGGATATTCCGGTAAATATCTGCGACAGCGAAAATTACCAAGCTTTCTAGTAGATTGTGTTAAATTGAATACGAATGTTTGCCAGGATGTTGCTATAGTTTCTATATACCTAAAAGTTCTGTCGGTTTTTATTAGATTTATGGCGATTTCTGTTAGATTCTTTTTTCAGTGTAGTTAAAAAAGTTGAGGAAAAAAAAAATTAATTATCAGACTGACTTTTTACAAAAGAAGGTTTGAAGGTAAATTCAAAGTTGAGTTTGCCAATTAATTTTGATAACGAGGCTTTCGGCGAGGAACAATAAATGTTCCTACCGGGTACATCAGATTCGTGCATTACCGCGCTCTGACGAGTTAAGCCGATTATCTCCGATGGGCTCATTACAAAGTTTGCTTTTATCGTCTTTCTATGCACGTACCGACTCTCGACTGGGACGTGTCCGATTCGGTTATTCTCGCGGTTATTTATAGTTAAAAAATAATTCATTAAAAAAATGGTTTAATTAGCAGACCGACTTTTTGGAAAAACAAAAGGTTTAAAGGTAAATTCGAAGTTAAGTTTGCGAACGAATTTTGATAACGACTCCTTTGGCGAGGATCAATAAATGTTTGTTTTTTATTTTTATTTTACCAAAAATTCTGTCTGACTTTTAGGTAAAAAAAAATGTTGAAGGCAAATTCGAAGTTCACTTTTTGGATCAATTTTGATAACGGGACTTTTGGCGAGGAGCAATAAATATTTGTTTACCGAAAAGTCTGTCTGACTTTTTTGCCAAAACTAAAAATATGTTTTACCAAAACCTCAACTTCGAATTTTCGAAGTTGACTTTTTGAATTAATTTTGACAACGGAGCGTTCGGCGAGGAACAATAAATTTTCCTGGCGGGTGCATGAGAGTCGCGCGGGCAAGGGGCTCTCAAGCGCGAGATTCACCTCGCGTGGCCTAAATAAACAACCGAGAATACATCGACCCGCGATGCGTTGGGCCGGTCTCGCGAGTTTCGTCCGGTGCGACTTCGCCGCTGGTTCTCCGGGAATCCATTTTCCATCCGGAAGTTTTATTAAATTTTTATCCATAAAAAAAAAAAAGAAACGGTGGGTCGTCAATCTTTGTTGACGGAGAGGAAAAGTGGGAAGACCGCGGCAAGTTCGAAATGAAGTAGAGCGCCCCCGCGAGCGACCCGAACCGCGCAATAAAACGAACAAGTTCGGGTTATTATCGCGAATGTGGGTCGTAGGGTGGACTAACCGCGGTCGATGCCGCGCGCTTCGTTTGTTAGCTACGGCTAGTTTATCGTCCATTTCGCAGAACTAGACCCGCCACAACGACGACCTCGACTCCTCGTATCGTCAAGCTCCGTGCAAAAAAAAAGCACTTATAAACTTTGCAATTGCATCGAGAATATCAGCTCTATACCCAAGGGATATAGACGCGAGTTCGGGTATAAAAAAATAATAGAATTATTTATAGGATAGCGGGTGTACGATTTTAGAAATTTTACACTTGGGTTATTTAACGGCCGGGAAGCTAAGCCATGAACGTGAGACACGAGTGTAAACTCGTGTTGAGAAACTTTTGATTTTTTTGCGTCAGCTAAGACTGTGTGCAATACCGTGGTCGGTAAAATCGGCTTGTCCCTTTTTTCTCCGGGACTTTTGATGTTAGGGACAACGAATTATGCTTCCATGTGTCTTTGTCTGTAGACAACGAATTTAGTAAAACGCATTTAGTTTTAGTTAAAAAATAACAGGATCGACGAAAATAGGGAAACCGATTTATTACCGAATGAGCGCCAGTTTCTTCGATTTGTTACTGATTAAGCGCCAGTCTCGTCGTTCAAAAAATTAACAGTATCGAAGAAAATAGAGAAACCGATTTGTTACCGATTAATCGGCAGCGTCGTCGTTCGAAAAATTAACAGTAACGAAGAAAACAGAGAAACCGATTTGTTACCGATTAGGCGCCAGTCTCGTCGTTCAAAAAATTAACTGTATCGAAGAAAATAGAGAAACCGATTTGCTACCGATTAATCGTCAGTCTCGTCGTTCAAAAAATTAACAGTATCAAAGAAAACAGTATCAAAGAAAATAAAGAAACCGATTTATCGTCGAGCGCGCCAGTATCGTCGTTCAAAAAATTAACAGTAACAAAGGAAATATGGAAGACGATTTGTTACCGACACAGCGCTAGTTTCGTCGTTTAAAAAATTAACAGTAACGAAGGAAACATGGAAGACGATTTGTTACCGATTAATCGTCAGTCTCGTCGTTCAAAAAATTAACAGTATCAAAGAAAACAGAGAAACCGATTTGTTACCGATTAATCTATCAAAGAAAATAAAGAAACCGATTTATCGTCGAGCGCGCCAGTATCGTCGTTCAAAAAATTAACAGTAACAAAGGAAATATGGAAGACGATTTGTTATCGACAGAGCGGCTGACGATTTGTTACCGACACAGCGCTAGTTTCGTCGTTTAAAAAATTAACAGTAACGAAGGAAACATGGAAGACGATTTGTTACCGACAGAGCGCCGGTTTCGTTGTTTAAAAAATTAACAGTAACGAAGGAAATATGGAAGACGATTTGTTACCGACAGAGCGGCAGAAGTTAAGGCCATGCGGTGTTCGGCATGGCCTTAACTTCCTCCGTCGCGTTCTCCACCATCCGTATCTATATTTACAGGGCTCTCCCATCCCATGGGCTCTAACTCTCGTGCTGCATCCATCGCCCGTCGCCCGCTTCTCTCCCGAGTCAATTTAATTCGCGCCCGTCTCACATCGAGTGCGGCAACGCTCCCTCAGCCGCGGCTAATCCCGCAACTTCTGCCGCGCATAGTGAACTTCGCTATCGCTAGCCGGCCAATTTTTTCGCCCAGTTTCGCCGTATCGGCTGCTCCTTTTTGCCGTCCCACTTCGTTATCGGGAGCACTACGGCCGCGGAAAAGCCTCGTGGGAGGCGCCGCTGATTATTGCACGCGCACCGGCGAACGCTTTCATTAACGCAATTTTAATTTTTTTTTTCGCCTCCGGTTTTCATGCGAAAATTAAAACGCCCCGCCGGAAAATATACTTCGGACCCGAGGCCTACTTTTGCCCCGCACGACCGGTCGACCCCGGTGACGCGATATTTTCTTAAATCGCCTCTGCCGCGCAGGCGCGCCACTCTCGATCCATGGAAAATTACAATGACAAAGATTGCAGAATGAACGGGAGAACGTTGGCGCAGCGGTATATTAGTAGAAGAAACTTGACTCTGACCTACAATATAAAACTGCAAGTGCACGGGGCGAGAGCGCGGTCGCAGCCTACGAGGACTATCGCGACGCACTTCGTCGTTATGCGTTGTACGGCCTGCTGTTGCCAACTTTTTTTTTTTTTTTTTTTTTTTTTTTTTTTTTTTCTTTTTTTTTGTTTGTTTTA
>JAPYZC010004599.1:0-26513 GCA_030522665.1 Ichneumoninae sp. A BG-2022a | reverse complement strand
TTTCTTTTTTTTTTTTTTTTTTTTTAACTCCATTCAAGGATTCCAAACACCTCTCTCGACCCAGATCTTGTTCGCTGCCGAGTGCACTTTGCGCCCGCCGGGCAGACAGGGTTGTTGCACTTGTTTGCTCGATCAGAGAAAACAATCGATCAGTGATAAAGCGAGCTTGGAAACCAAAGACAAGTGTTAAGTGGAATTTGGGCAGAAAAAAGAGGACACTGCCGGGTCGCCTGAAAAATGCAGCTGAAAAATCCGTGCGACGATCGCTTCAGAAATTACTCACTATTTTCAGGATTTTGCTATTTTTATCATTTCATTTTTTTTAATAATTTCATTCATTTTGCAATTTTTTTATATATTATTATTATTTTTTTTAACGCTATTCAAGGATCTCAAACGCCTCTCTTGACCCAGATCTTGGCCGTTGTCATGCACTTTGAGCGCGCCGAGCGACCAGGGTTGATGCACTAGTTTCATCGATCAGGATAAAAACCCAAGTCAAAGATAAATATTAAGTAAAAATTCAAGCAACTGTAGAGTCTGCAAAAAAATTATCTCTCAAAAAGCGGACACTACCGAGTCGACTCTCACCAGGGCGGGGGAGGGGGGGGAGTGGGGGGAGGGAATGCAGCTCGTACATGCGAGAAACCGCGCGCCCATCGCTTCAGAAATTACTATTTTTAGAATTTTGCTATTTATCTCCAATTCAATTTTTTTTCCTTAAGGCCATTCAAGGATTTCGAACCCCTCTCTTGACCCAGATCTTGGCCGTTGTCATGCACTGTGAGCGCGCCGAGCGACCAGGGTTGATGCAATAGTTTCATCGATCAGGAAAAAAACCCCAAGTCAAAGGTAAATATTAAGTAAAAATTAAAGCAATTCCAGAGCCTACAAAAAAACTATCTTTTAAAAAGCTGACACTACCGAGTCGCCTCTCACCAGAGCGGAGGAGGGGGGGGGGGGGTAGAAATGCAGCTCGTGCAATCGAGAATCCATGCACCGATCGCTTAAAAAATTACTGACTATTTTCAGGACTTGTAATTTTTTTATCATCTCATTTTTTCCTTAGCGCCATTCAAGGATCTCAAACCCCTCTCTTGACCCAGATCTTGTCCGTTGTCATGCACTTTGCGCGCGCCGAGCCACCAGGGTTGATGCACCAGTTTAGTCGATCCCAAAAAAAACCCCCCAACTTAAAGACAAATATTAAGTCCAAAGTTAAGCAACTGCAGATTCTGCAAAAAGTGGTCTCTCAAAAAGACACTGCCGGGTCTCCTCGACCATCGCAGTAACAGGGGGGGGGGGAGGGGGGGGATGCAGTTCTTACAAGAAAGGAAAAGATGAACGGGGATGCGAAAAATTCTAGCGATCGGTACGAGCGAGTGAGAAAGGGCAAGAGGTGTACAGTAGAGAGTGCTGGTCATGGACGGCCACTGCTATCCGCGGTAGTGGGGGAAGAGCCGGGTGGCCGAGGCTACGCGGGGGGGTGCGGGGTGGGTCGGCGGGAGGGAGCCGCGGAGGAAGAGAGGCGGTCGTGGGCTACGGAGCGACGCGAGGGCTGCGGGGGGTTGCGCGGGAGGCGGCGTTCTAGGAGGGTTAGGTGCAGTATCGGTCATTACCTCCGTGCTGAGTAACTGGGTCAGTCGTCACAGCGGCTCGGTTCGCTCACCGGCGGCCGCCACCCGTTTCGCGCTGACTCTCGGCCGCCATCCCTGCCTGCGGACGCGCCGATGCCCTGTCGCTCCCCACCGGCATGTTTTCTCTCCATGAATCTCTGCATTTTGGAATTTTTTTTTCTATCGCCCGAACCTCGATTCGTTAAAAAAAAATTATAATAAAAAAAAAGAAGACGCTCTTCAGCGACTCTCGGCCGCCATCCCTGCCGGCGGACGCGCCGATGCCCTGTCGCTTCCCACCGGCATGTTTTCTCTCCATGAATCTCTGCATTTTGGAATTTTTTTTTTCTATCGCCCGAACCTCGATTCGTTAAAAAAAAATTATAATAAAAAAAAGAAGACGCTCTTCAGCGACTCTCGGCCGCCATCCCTGCCAGCGGACGCGCCGATGCCCTGTCGCTTCCCACCGGCATGTTTTTCTCTCCATGAATCTTTGTATTTTGGAATTTTTTTTTTTCTATCTCCCGAACCTCGATTCGTTAAAAAAAAATTATAATAAAAAAAAAGAAGACGCTCTTCAGCGACGTCGGCGAGGTTGAGAAGCGGCGAGGCGGCGAAGAGAAGGAAAAGGTGAGGGAGGGGAAGGAGGAGGAGACTCCGGCTGCAATTCGTTATGCAACGTACTGCACACGAGCGAAGGGCAGCGCGGCTGCAGCGGAAGCTCGCTGGTGGGGGGAAAACGCCGAACGGAACGGGAGGGGTTTAGGCGTTTCGCGATTATTCGCGCGCTCATCGCTCGGGGCTCTGGAACGAAATCTCGACGATAAGCCCCGCATTTTGACCTTGGAGAACGCATCGGTGTGTCTGGAAATGTGAATTTTTTTTTACGATTGGGCGCATTGAGCCGAATCAGGGGAGTCGAAACTTGGGTTGCTGGATGGCGAAACGTGCGCGCGCATCCGTTCGGATTGTCCAGTGCGAGCCTCGAAATTGCAACCGGTTCGCGATTAACGGTTGAGCGTCGCATATCAGTGTTATGAGGGGCATTCTGGGGCAAAGGTTGAGGAACGCTGGCCCGCAAACCGGAGTCTCCCTCCCGGTCGCACCCTCCACCTCCTTCTGGTCGACCTCTTCGTCCCCGCCACCTCCAACCCCCCCCCCCCCTCCAGGCGCGCTTCTCTCCGCAACCACCGAGTGCGTTTCGTGCTTTCGCCCGACCTACCCCAACGTCCCTTTTCCCCTCCGATATTTCGCGCGTTCGCCTTCGCGCTTCCCCCCTCCCTTCTCGACCCGCCGCCCGCAACGATGTCCATCGACGGCCGTTTTGCACATGTCGCTGGACTATATTTCACTGTGGCGGAGGCGTGAGGCGGTGCTCCGTCGCTAGCGGGCACGATACAATTTTTTTTACAGGTGTAGTTTCCTCGGAGTTGTTATCGGATGAAGGAGATAAGGAAGGTTTTTTTTTGGATCCGGCACTCGAAGCTCAGGGTCGAGAGGGCTGCGGTGTAGTCGATGTTGAAATTTCGAGCTGGCAGTTCGTTTGGAATGCTCGAGGGTAATATTGGGGTAATATCGACCGACGTTGCTGGTCTGCAGACAGTTTCGTTGCAGTTTTATCGCTTAGACGAGATAACGAGGAAACCTTTTTATCGAATCCGACATACGAGTCTCAGGGTCGGGCGAGTCTCAATCAGCCGAATGTTGAAATTTCCAGCTGAAATCAGGCGAATGTTGAAATTTCCAGCTGGAATCAGGCGAATGGTCAAATTTCCAGCTGGAATCAGGCGAATGTTGAAATTTCTAGCTGGAATCAGGCGAATGTTGAAATTTCACGGCTGGAATTAGGCGAATGTTGAAATTTCCAGCTGGAATCAGGCGAATATTCAAATTTCCAGCTGGAATTAGTCGAATGTTCAAATTTCCAGCTGGAATCCGGCGAAAGTTCGAATTTCTAGCTGGAATCAGGCGAATGTAAAAATTTCTAGCTTGAAGTCCGTTTAGGGTCGATCGAGCCTCAATCAGACGAACGTTGAAATTTAAAGCTAGAAATTCGTTTAGGATCGATCGAGCCGCAATCAGACAAATGTTGAAATTTCCAGCTGGAAGTTCTTTTAGGGTCGGTCGAACCTCAATGAGGCGAAGTTCGAAATATCTATCTGGAAGTTCACGTCGAATCGTTCGAGTCTCGATCAGACGAAAATTGAAATTTGTAACTGGAAGTTCATTTGGGTTCAATCGAGCTTCTCGCAGGCGAACGTTGAAATTTCCAGTTGGAAGTTCGTTAAGTGTTCCTAACATTTTAGTAACACTCGAACGTTTCAGTTCCATCGAGTGTAATATCGACCAAACTTCCCGGGCCTGCTGTAAGTTTCGTCGTAGTTTTATCGCATAAAGGAGACAACGACGAAACCTTTTTTGTCGGATCCGACCCGCGAATCTCAGGGTCGGTCGGGCCTCAATCAGGCGGACGTTGAAATTTCCAGTTGGAGGTTCGTTTAGGGTCGGTCATCCCGGCACCCCGGTGAGCGTTCGATCGAGGGTAATATCGAGCGAATTTACCGGGTGTAAAGTCGGTTTCGTTGTAGTCGTTGAGTCTATAGTACGCCCGATCGTTGCTTACGTGCCGTACTCGAGGGCGCTGCAACGTTAATAAGGCATCTATTTTCGAGAGTGAAACGCAAACGGCATCGCGGCTGCAGTCTGCCAGTGTGCATAGAGCCGGCCGGGTGCGCGAGGGGCGTGCGCTACAATGCATGATGACCCATATTCGGGTCGTTGCTATTTCAGATCCATCCTTTCCATAGAGGAAGGTCGTCGTCGGCGACGAACGACGAACGACCGACCGGCGCGCATATAGCAAAATGTTACATAATAGCGTATCTTGTTTTTTTGCGCACAACAAGCCCGAGTCGAAAACAAGCGTTTCTAGCCTGGAGACGAACAGGTTGAGAGAAAAATCTAATCGGTTGGTCGGACCACCATTTTTCGGAACAATTTCACTTCCGGTATGTTGCTTTCGAACGAGCCACCGATGATCTCTTCCGATCCATCCTGCGGAAGAAATATAGATCGTTCGAAATTTTTGGTCCAATTTTATAAACCTTTCACCTCAGCCGACTTGAGGAAAAAAAATTAAATAAAAATAACGTCGAGGCGGGATGCGCGATATTGCGGGCGCCTTCGTGTCTGATCATCGCCGGTTCGTACCACTGCGGCCGGCGCTGCTTTCCCTGCTGTCCCGTTTAGCGATTATTTGGCTCGTTGTAAACGGGCAATGGAGAATTGCAAGTCATTAATCGGTGGGCAGAGCGAACAGTATATGACTTAAAATAAAAATTAAGGTTAATATTAAAATTAAAATGAATATAATAACAGAGGATATTCATTGATGTTAATCCTATAGATTCCCTTTGTCCCTTACCGGAATTACCCTTAGTAGTTGTGACCTAAAGCTTGAAACGGCAATGACGCGTTACACCGGTCTCCGTCATAATTTTTTTTTTTTTTGTGCAGCGATAAAATTTAATATAAATGATAATGAAGGTATTAATATTACATATATCAATATGTAATTAATTAATATCCGCCCCGAAGTCAAACACGCCTGTTGTTGATTGCGCTCGGTCGCAACAGTTCGTTAAATTTAATGAAATTTTGTTATTTGATTTTATTCGACGGATTTCTTCTTTTAGATTATAATGAGAATACATCACAGACAACAGTAGTCACTGAAATCGTTATCCCACTGTATATCACAAAAAGCTACAATAATCGAGAATTAGCGAGATAGGTCCCGAAATAATAAAATAAAAATACAATTTAACAAATTATAAACTGCTATAAATTTAAAAGAATATAGTTATAACTACACAAATACATATATATGTATATATATATATATATATATATATATTTGACCGAAATTGCTAAGAAATTTAGATAGAAAAATAGGGTATTTAATTAAATTTTTTAAATAAAAAAAGTGATATTAATTATTTAATTAAATTTCATCTGTAAACAGTTCTTCCCAAAATCCTAATAAATCACCAGGCCGGACGCGTCCGATGATGACGATCGACTTCCTTCCAGTATTTTTGCCCTAGAACAGGGGGAGGGGGGGGGGGTCATCGATCGTTATAGATGTGCGTGATACAATAGCATTCGCACCATCTCCATATCAGTCGTCGTCGCAGCCGCTGAAAATTTCTCCCCGCGCCATTTAGAGACACGTAACTAAAAGCCGACACGTCGAACATGCGTCAACGACGATGACGACGATAAACGTTACATGTTGTTCGAACAGACGGAGCGGAGGTGGGGGGTGCGCTCCGTCGTTGTGGTTATTCGTCGACGACATCCTTCTCCTCCCGGCCGGTGGGAAAAGAAGGGGCTCGAGAAGCAAGGGGAGGAAGCGTGCATGGAAACATATGGAGCGCTGTCCCCTTTCCATCTCTCCGTGCCGGTCTAGCGGTGGTGGGATAGGTCGTGGTGGTGACTTTACCGTCGGTGCATCCACAAGTGCAACCAGTTACCAGTGGTGACGCGGCTCGTACGATGACGGTGGAAGTGGACTGGCGGTGGAAGCGCGGCGGAGGTAGGAAACATGCCAGCGGAGAGGAGAATGTTGGACGGAAGAAGGGGGAACGCATTGCTTCTTCCCCACCTGAAATCCGCGACTTCTCGGTGCATACGTACCACCGACTTTCGCAAAGCTCCACCACTCTTCCGGTCCCTCTCACCAATTTTGTTGGTATTGTCGGACCGTGGGAAGGTGTGAGTGCGGGGACGCGGAGGGTTGGGATCGGAACTGTAGATACAATCGGGGATGGTTCGTGACCCAGGGAGAAGAATGTCAGCCATCGACTTCTTACATTTAATTGCGGCTCCACAGATGTCTTTCCGGATTTGATCTTTTGGGAACTGTCGGGGACTTGGTGAGAGACCTGATGAAGAAAAATGATGCTCCACCAGAATAGTTTTACCGCTGGAGATTGAAGTGGAGAGGTTTGGAGGGGTATTTTCGAGTTCTTAAAGTTAATTGCGGCTCGATAGATGTCTTTCCGGATTTGATATTTTGGGAGCTGAAGCGGACTTGGTGAGAGTGCTGATTAAAAAAAAGATATTTCACCAGAATAGTTTGACCGCTGGATATTGAAGTTGATAGGTTTGGAGGGGTATTTTCAACTTCTTACATTTAGTAACGGCTCGATAGATGTCTTTCCGGATTTGATCTTTGGGACCTGTCGGGGACTCGGCGGGAAAGTTGATTTACAGAAAAGCTGTCCCACCAGAAAAGTTTGACCGCTGGAAACTGAACTGGATCTATTCGGACGGATCGTTTCAACTTCTTAAATTTCATTGCGGCTTGATAGATCTCTTTCCGGATTTGATCTTTTGACAACTGTCGGGAGCTTGGTGAGAGAGCTGATTTAAAAAAAAAAGATGTTCCACCAGAGTAGTTTGACCGCTGGAGATTGAAGTGGATGGGTTTGGAGGGTGATTTTCGACATCTTAAATTTAATTCCGACTTGTTAGATGTCTTTCCGGACTTCACCTTTTGGGAGCTGAAGTGGACTTGGTGAGACAGCTGATTAAAAAAAATTATATATTTCACCAGAACAGTTCGACCGCTGGAGATTGAAGTGGATCGGTTTGGAGGTGTTTTTTCGACTTCTTAAATTTAATTGCGACTCGATAGATCTCTTTCCGGATTTGATCTTTTGGGAGCTGTTGGGGACATGGTCAGAGAGCTGATAAAAAAAAGATAAAAAAAGCTGATAAAAAGGCATATATAGTTTCAATTAAAAACGATCCTGCGCGACTTATGTATGTCGTCTCGTCGTTTCTCCGCTCTGTTAGTTCCAGGATTACCAAGTTTAACCTGCGGAAGAGCGAAGCCGTATGAGAAGCCCGACTCGTGCAGGTTTGTTTTTCGGTACAGCTCTTGGCGAGGCAAGAGTTTCTCGTGCGCGTTTGCCATCGGTTCCGTGCTTCTTCTCTTCGCCTGGCCGATACTAAAGTTCAACCCCTTCCAAGTTGCACTGCCATACTGCGCGCCGTCGCGACGCCACCACCCGTCCGTGAACCGGCTTGTCGAGGTTCGTGTGTTATGTGCGGAGAGGCCGAGGAGCGATCGAGCTTGGGCGGATTGTGCCCCCCCTCTCCACCCCCTACAGTGCACAGCACGTACGCGCATGCGCTGAAATAGTAAACACTCCCTGACACTGCGCACTGCAGTCCGTCTTGCGGAAGGTCCGGGACGGACGGCCGTTCGCCGACGTTGAACGCGCCGCTACCACTTGCTACTACGCAGACGACGGAGCCGATGTTGACGTCGACCTGGAGGCCGGCCGAGGGGGACGTCGAATGTGATGGACGAGGAGCGAAGAAAAATAAACTCGTGTAACGGAGCAGGACGTCGTAGCTCCGGGGTTACGTTACCTCAGGTCTGGGTCATGTATTCATGAGTCGATGTGTTACATTTTTCTAACTTTTTTGCCTTAAACTGAATTGTGTTGACCGTTTATGTTCTGTGGTCTCTTTTCCGTACCAACACCAGTCGAAGCTTCATTAATAATGGAACTGTAACAATATATAGTTAGAGGAATATATAGCTTAATAATGGAACTGTAACTGATAAGGTTTCAGAATGTCTGCTTCCTCATAGAGGAGGCAAATCTGTTTTCATAATTTAAAAAAAAACAAATTTCGAAATTATGGCATGTACCGGAGCAGGATGTCGTAGTTCTGGAGTTACTTTACCTCAGGACTGGGTCATGTATTCATGAGTCGATGTGTTACATTTTTCAAACTTTTTTGCCTTAAACTAAATTGTGTTGACCGTTTGTGGTCTGTGGTCTCTTTTCCGTACCAACACAAGTCGAAGCTTCATTAATAATGGAACTGTAACAATATATAGTTATAGGTTATACAGTTATATATATCGTACATAACTATATATAGCTTAATAATGGAACTGTATCTGATAAAGTTTCAGAATTTTTGCTTCCTCATAGAGGAGGCTTTGTTTTCATAATAAATAAACCGAATTTCGTAATTTTCATGGCATGTATTGGAGCAAAATGTCGTAGTTTCGGAGTTACGTTACCTCAGGTCTGGGTCATGTATTCGTGAGTCGATTTGCTACATGTCCCTAACTTTTTTATTTAAATGAAATGTTGGCGACCCTTTATGGTCTTTAGTCTCATTTCCGTACCAAGAAGAGCGGTACCTTCGTTAATAATGGAACTACAGTTCCATTATTCCAGCATTACGAATCGATCTGGTACATGTCTGTAACTTTTTCTTTTAAACGATATGTTGGCGACTCTTCATGGTCTTTAGTCTCATTTCCGTACCAAGAAGAGCGGAACCTTCATTAATAATGGAACTATAGTTCCATTATTCCAGTATTACGAGTCCATATGGTACATGTCTGTAACTTTTCTTTTAAATGATATGGTTTCAACCCTTTACGGTCTTTACTCTCATTTCCATACCAATAGTCGAACCTTCATTAATAATGGGACTATAGTTGCATCATTCCATTATCATAAGTCCACATGTTACATGGCTGTAACTTTTTTTTTCAAAAACTAAATGGTGTCAACCCTTTATGGCCTTTAGTCTCATTTCCGTATCAAGAAAATTCAAATCTTGATTAACAATCGAACGATTATTCGATTGAATAATCGAACATTTTATTGTACCAGTAAATAAAGCCTTTGAGACTTGGTTAATCCAACAACTTTTTTATCTCAGGGTATTTCATGTCTATAACATTTTTAAGGGACGAAATGATCTTAACCATTTGTGGTCTTTGGTCTCATTTCCGTTTCAATAAAAGTCGACCACAATCGAAGAAGAAGTACCACAATTTTTGTGGAAAAAAATCTGATCGCTCCATTGATCGAAAAGCTATGGCGTTCCATGCGTTACCATCGATAATTGATAAACAAAGGAACATAAAAGGCTAGACAGCGGGACTAATCTAGCCGGTAACTGGAAGCATTGGGCAGTAGTTGCAGCAGCAGCGGAGAAAGGACGAGCCCGGTGCAGATGCCCGCGGTCGACTATGCTGTGCATTGAACCCGCGCTCGCATATCGAGCCGAGGGACGCGCAGCACCCGAAGCAGAAGCAGAGCACCCCTTTGGCGCCTACTGTCATGCTCCAGTTTGCTACGATTTTTTTTATCGCAGAAAAATGACGAGATTTTTTTTTCTTAATTTTTGTTTACTCCAACGAGGCTGACATCGTACACCCAGAAAAAAGTTTATTCCAAAGAACATTTATTTAAGACGAAGAAAAATGTTTATTTGCTTCATAACCTAACATAGCGTTTATTAATTTCTATTATATTTATTTTTTTGATAGTATTATTCTTATTTATTTAACAATGTTTATGTGGATCTAATAAACGGATATTTAGGTCAAATAATTTTTGTTCGGGCAAGTAAACATTTCTTTCAAAGTACAAATCTTTGAATCAATTTTTTTACTTACACTAAAGAATATTATTTCAATCTAATAATATTCTATTTAATATTATTATTAACAATAATAATAATTGTCTATTTATTATATATTAAGATACAAAAGATATTTTCATAATTTATCAATTTACTGATGTATTTTTAATATTGTATGTAAAAGGGTTTATCCCGTAAACTAAATAAATAAATAAATAAATAAATAAGGATTTTGTTGAGACAAGTTAACATTTATTTGATTTTAATCAACGTAATTCGAAGATCGAAATTTATTTCGATCAACATTTCCAACAGATTTCAATAAATTTTTTTCCTGGGTGGAATATTAAACGAACGAACGAATCTCCGATACGTTACGTATCGAAAGGTGCGCGACGCCAGATAAGAACAACGCAACGGGGGTGTCCCGATTATCGGTCCGTTGCATTCGCGCATGCTCGATGTATCGAAACTGCATTGTGCGAAGTATGCGGCGCGGCATGAAAGTAGTATGGCAATGATAGCCTTGAAATTAATATTATCTCCCATGTAATACACCAATCGGCATCTCTAATTTGTTTGCAGAATCGTGTAATCGCCGACTATTCGCTATATTATCATTGACCGTGTTCAACGTTTCCTTTATTCGCGAGAATTCTACCAGTTTTGTTTTTTTCCCTTTTTTTTTCTTCTTTTTTCACCGGAGCAAGTCTATCGCGATTTATCTCAAGGTTCAAACGATTACTCCAGATTCAACTGCCTCTCACTCTCTTGCAGAAACTTTTTCATACGGCGTTATAATTCTCTCTCTAATGCAGAAATATTACCGACGATCATTAATTCGATACCGATCAGCGGTAACACGTCGAGCCGTGAAATCTTTATTGGTGCCCAAATGATTACGTAATGCTGCAGTCTTGTATCTAATATCTATTATAGTCAATGGATTTGTAACATAATATTTATCATATACAATTTATTTGTGTACGCTGTTAAATAAAATTGTAAATTTAATACCCCAGACTGGAAGTTATTATGCAAAAACTGCTACATTAAATTTAGTGTACATTTGTGATGAAAAATTATTGGATTTTTACAGCAAAATTACAGTACATTATTTCGAAAGTTTTTAATGCACTGTACGTTAATTTTTCATCTCAATTGTACATGAAATTTAATGTGCCAGTTTATGCATAAAAACTTCCAGCCCAGTACATTAAATTTCAGACCAATTTTTTTTTTTTACTGTCTATAAATTATTATATAACAATACTATATAATATTGTAATATAATTATTAAATTGTTTATAATTTTGTATATAATATCGCCACGCGCACTTCCGGTTACAGTTGCGAGGACAGAAAAATGATTAACCGACTAATTGCAGTAACGAATCGAGGAGTCGTCACGGTTATGGAAACCGTCAACGACGCGACGTCTTCGCCTCGAACTTCGCCCGCTCGTTCTCTCGTTAGCTGTTTTCTCAACTAACTCCAACGCCGCCAAACTTTCCCGTCCATTATTGTTCTCCCTGCCGGGCTGAATATTATTCTCGCAATATTGCGCCTCCGCGACGAATCTCCTCCTCGTGCAAAATTCATTACCGCGAGAGAGCAGCGAGAATCGCACGTGTCGCATCGCTTCGTCTGAGATTTCGTTCGCGACGCGCAATAAGTTGTCAAACGCTCTTCGAGTAAGTCGCCTTCGGGTTGCACAGAACTGCGTAACCTTTCGTGAAGTTCCTGAAGTTCGGTAAACTTTTCCCCACTGTTTATCACCGGGGATCGAGAAATCGGGTTCGAACGAAGAGCGTCGCGTTGATTGTTCTTATCGCGTTCTCGACTCTAGCGCTCCGGACGGAAAAGTGCGTTCGGGTCTCGGGCGAACCTATTTATTTTCCTGTAAAGCGCGGAACCACCTCGAGCAGCCTTGCTCCCACAAAGTGGTACTCCGAAGGAGCTTATTTACGACTATTTACACCCCGAATGCGCAATTCCATGCTCCTTCCAGTCGACGCCGCAAGTCGACCCGCACCCAAAAAAAAAACCACTTCTTTGACGGCAGCCTTGCAAATAAATACCTATTTGATTAAAGTAAATATTTATTTTATTCAAATATTTCAAGCAACTAGATATTTATTTGCGGAGCTGTCGTCAAACAAGTTATTTTTCTAGTTGCGCACCTGCACCCAGAAAAATAATTAGTTTGACAAATTAATTATTTGCACATATAACCGCACAACTAAATATTCGGTTGGTCTAAATAAAAATTTTCATTGATTAAAATAAATATTTATTTAAACCGTATAAATATTTATTTGTGGGGGGGGGGGGGGGGGGGCAAACAAATAATTTTTTTGGTTGCGGCCCCCCCCAACGGGTTGGGGGCGGGGGGGGGGGGGGGTCAAACAAATGATTGTTTTGGTTGCGCGCCTCCAGCAGCGTTTGGGGGTTTAGGCGTAGTCTCCGTTGGCCGACCCATTCAGAAATCCCCTGACCATCCGCCAAATCGAACCGAGCCCGTTGTCATGCACATGCCCCGCGCGCACTATCGGCGTATACCTATATACGTCGCCTTCTCCCCATCGGGGTGGTGGTGGATCCACCGTGTACATGCATTCCCGTTTTGAGGGTCACGTTCACCCGGCGCCCGTAACCGTCGCCGCCGAGCGGCGCCGCGCGAGCGGCGCACAGCATCCACCTCTGTGACGCGCCGATTAGGGGGTTGCGCGAGGTCCGGGCATCGAGGTATGGATCTACCCCTCCCCTCCACCGCGGCCAACCGCCCCCACCGTCACCTTCGCGACCGCCAATCGCGACCGGCAAAGGGGGGTGAAAGAGAATTTCAATGAGCGGGACCAGCAACACCCGCCTCCACCCCCGAGCCCCGACCCACCCCCCGGGGGCGAAAGGGGTAACGGGCCTACTCCCATCCCACGGCGGGGCGGAGGGAATCCTACAGCTGAGGTGCCGGTCGATCCAACTACAGCCGACTCCTTCCTCCGCAACCCCCTTGGATCTATTCTTTCATGTTTATCACTTTCAACCCCCGGATGAAATGCATCTCCGAACGAGCCTTTCCTCCCTTGGCTTCTGTCAATTATTCTTCCATTCTTCGGCATCTCACCGTCTCACCCCGCCCGCCCGTTTCCCTTTTGCCCCCACCTCTCCCACTGGCTTTTTCCATCGCTCAACCGGTCTGGCATCGACTCCACCGACCGTACCCTTCCGCCCACCCCTCTTTACCCTCCGCGGGCCTTGCGGCTCTCTCTCACCCTCGCGGCTCCAACCGACCCACCCCTCGCCGCGACCTCCCTTGTCGACAAGCCGCTCGCGCTACCCTCGGTCAATGACCTCCGCCGAGCCAGCGGTGCACTGTCGCAACGCCGGCTCCCCGGTGCAGTTTGTTTACATCCCGGCGCGCGCGGGGACTTTTAACCCCATCGATTCGACGCATTCGGCGTCGTCGACGCTTCTGCCTCATACTTCTTACTGTCCTTTGTCAGTCTCCTTTCATTCGATTGCCTCTCACGATCGGACATATTTTCGTTGCGATTTACGCGGATGATGTAATTGTCGGGGACTTCGTGATCGTTCTTTGGAAGGGGTGGGTGGGGAGGGGGATGATTTGATTTCGCTAGGGTGAGCGGGGGGAGTCGAGCTGATGCGACTCTATCAGCTATGTCAATACGTCGAGTGAAATTAATAGAAGTGTTGGGGTAGGTCCGAAAACCGCGATTATTAATTTCTGACGTCCGTAAACATTTTGTTTCATCGATAGCAGATGATAATAATTATTGGGGGCTTCCTAATAATTCGTTAGGAGGGGTGGGTGAGGGGGGGACGATTTGCTTTCACTAGCATGAATTAGCTGTCAATTAGCTGTCGAGTCAAATCAACAGAAGTGTTGGGTTAGGTCCGGGACTCGCTATTATTAATTTCTCACGCCCGTAAACATTTTGTTCCATTGAAGGCAGATGATATAATTATTGGGGACTTCCTAATAATTCGATAGAAGGGGTGGGTGAGGAGGGGGACGATTTGCTTTCACTAGCATGAATTAGCCATTAGCTATATGTTAACTGCGGAGTGAAATTAACAGTAGTGTTGGGTTAGGTCCGGGACTCGCTGTTGCTAATTTCTGATGCCCGTAAACATTTGTGTTCCATTGGACGCAGATGATACAATTATTGGAGACTCCCTAATAATTCCTTAGAAGAGGTCGGAAAGGAGGGAAATGATTTGGTTTCGCTACCACGAATTAGCTTTCAATTAGCTGGCGAGTAAAATTAACAGAAGTTGTTCTGTCTGGTCCGGGACTCGCTATTGCTAATTTCTGACGCCCGTAACCATTTTTGATCCATTGGACGCACATTATATAATTATTGGAGACTCCCCAATAATTTCTTAGAAGAGGTCGGTGAAGAGGGGGATGATTTGCTTTCGCTATCATGAATTAGCTGTCGATTAGCTGGCGAATGAAATTAACAGAAGTGTTAGGGTAGGTCCGGGACTCGCTATTGCTAATTTCCGACGCCGGTACCCATTCTTGTTCCATTGGACGCACATTATATAATTATTGGAGACTCCCTAACAATTCCTTAGAAGGGGTCGGTGAAGAGGGGGATGATTTGCTTTCGCTATCATGAATTAGCTGTCGATTAGCTGGCGAGTGAAATTAACAGAAGTGTTAGGGTAGGTCCGGGACTCGCTATTGCTAATTTCCGACGCCGGTAACCATTCTTGTTCCATTGGACGCACATTACATAATTATTGGAGACTCCCTAATAATTCCTTAGAAGGGGTCGGTGAAGAGGGGGATGATTTGCTTTCGCTATCATGAATTAGCTGTCGATTAGCTCGCGAGTGAAATTAACAGAAGTGTTAGGGTAGGGCCGGGACTCGCTATGGCTAATTTCTGATGCCCGTAACAATTTTTGTTCCATTATATTTTGCACATTATATAATTATTGGAGACTCCCTAATAATTCCTTAGAAGGGGTCGGTGACGAGGAAGATGATTTGCTTTCGCTAGCACAAATTAGCTATCAACTAGCTGTAGAGTGAAACTAACAGAAGTTGTTCTGTTCGGTCCGGGACTCGCTATTGCTAATTTTCGACGCCCGTAACAATTTTTGTTCCATTATATTTTGCACATTATATAATTATTGGAGCCTCCCTAATAATTCCTTAGAAAGGCTCGGTGAGGAGGGAGATTATTTGCTTTCGCTGGCACAAATTCGCTTTCAATTAGCTGGCGAGTGAAATTAACAGAAGTTGGTCTCTTCGGTCCGGGACTCGCTATTGCTAATATCCGACGCCCGTAACCATTTTCGTTCCATTGGACACAGATGATATAATTATCGGAGACTCCCTGATAATTCTTTAGCAGCATTGAGCGAGTAGGGGGATGATTTGCTTTCACTGGCTTGAACAGAAACAGTCGGGCTGCTGCCACTCCACGAGCTACGGCAATTAGCTGTCGAGTGAAATTAACAGAAGTGTTGGGGTAGGTCCGGGTAGCGTCGCTACCCCTTCTAGCCCAAGCCCTGCATTCAGGCACGAGTACCTGCATTCATGCTCCGCACCCTCGGCTGAATTATCCACACCCGAAAGTGTACTCAGAGACGAATGCACAGCGACGAGGCTTAATGGGAAAATGAACATCGAAACATGATCTCGTCGAGTGCGCAGAACTGCGACACTTTCGTCTTCCGCGATACGCTTATCTCGTATCGCTGTAACAAAGTATTCGCCGTGCGGGGAGAATTCATTATCCTTTTTATCCTCGCTGCAGGCCGTCGGCGACGGCAGGCTTGCGAGGACGTCGCAATGCGAGACGATGAAGGGAGAACGATGGGAAAAGCTGGGTTGCTCGACGCGAACAGGCTTTCCACGCCTTGGGAAGGGCTGCGCGGCAGTTCCAGTCGTCTCGGCGGAATCCGCAGCATCCCTGGGGGGACACGCCAATTTCGTCTTTTCCTCGCTCCTCACTCTCGCGGCTTGGAATAATGCACCGGGTTTTACACCGAAATAAATTATTCCTTCTCCCCGTCGGGCGGATGCTTTCGTCGGAAAAAAACGGATGGGAGGAGCTGTGGCTTCGGCGGAAAGGCTGAGAGAGCGCGAGAAGAGGGACGAGAGTGAGCTTGATAGCTCCGCTGAATCGTTGATGCTGGCGAAGATGCTGAAGGTCCGGCGGTCGCGTCGGAAGGCGATGAGGTCTATTGGGAAAATGGACATTGAGAAATATGCACAAAAAATTATTATTGAATCAAGTAAAATTTGCTTGCGGGCTGCCAATGAAGTAAAAACGTTATTTTTAATTCTACTCTGAATTCGTACAATTTCATACCGCCTTGACAGTCTTGCTGTCGTTGTTTCAATATCATATGGAATTGTAAGAATTGATAGTAGAATTGAAACAAACATTTTTTTCTTCGGCAGCCCGCAAGCGATTTTTTTTTTTTTCAGTGTGCCTGATAATTTTTATCTTTTTATTGTTAAAATTGAAAAAAAAGTTTTTTGGGCAACTAGAATGCAATCTTATCGGATTTATGTTCCGGCGATATTATGGACCCGGATGAACTTCGGTAAAAGCGTATTAAACTTTCATGAAATTGTTGTTAATAATGGTCGGGTGCAATCGCCGTCGCAGTTCAGTGTAAAAGCCAGCTTGATGGGCCCTAATAGCGTTTCCCAGTTTATGATCGCGTAGGTTGAACGAGGCAAGGGGGATGACAGCGAGGTTGATAGCTTTGCTGGATCGTCGGATGCTGGGGAAGATCCGGAAGGTCCGGCTATAGCGTCGGAAAGCGATGAACATCGTATATTGGCTAAACCGACCACGATACATATATCTAACTTTGATTCTTAAAATTAATTTTTATCTGTAGCAAAAAAATGCTTCTTGGACAACTTTCCTAGGAAAGTTGCCCAAGAAACGCTTTTTTTGCTATAGACGAAAATAAATTTAAAAGATTAATGTTCGGCTCTAGAACAGAGTTGCAATCTTGTCCGATCAACGTTCCGATACTATTGCGATATTAAGTACCCAAACAAACTTCGTTAAGAATACATTAAATTTCCATGAAATTATTGTTAATCATGACCGGTAGCAATCGCCGTGGCAGTTCGTGGAAAAAGACGTTTGTCTTTATGTAATCTAAGAGCGTTTCCCAGTTTATCATCGAGAAATATATCCAATAACTTTAATTCTTTTATTCTTCAAAGATCTTTTCATCTGTACCAAAAAAAGTGTTTCTTGGGCAACTTTCTTGCAAAGCCGAGCTGCAATCTTGTCCCATCGATATTAAATCCACAAACGAACTTCGTTAAGAACGCACTAAATTTCCATGAAATTATTGTTAATAATGGCCAGTGGCAATCGGCGTGGCAGTTCGGGAAAAAGACAGGCTGTCTCGATGTACCCTAATAGCGTTTCCCGGTTTATGGTCAAGAAATATATCTAATAACTCGAGAAATGTATCCAATAACTTTAATTCTTTAATTCTTCAAACTGTTTCTAATCTCTACGAAAAGAGCTTTTCGTATAGTTTCTTGGGCAACTTTCCTACAGCCGAGCTGTAATCTTGTTCCATCGATGTTCCAGCGATATTAAGTCCACAAACGAACTTTGTTAAAAACACGTTAAATTTCCATGAAATTATTGTTAATTATGGCCAGTGGCAATCGGCGTGGCAGTTCGGGGAAAGAGACAGCCTGTCTCGATGTACCCTAACAGCGTTTCCCGGTTTATGATCGAGAAATATATCTAATAACTCGAGAAATGTATCCAATAACTTTAATTCTTTAATTCTTCAAACTGTTTCTCATCTATACGAAAAAAGCTTTTCATATCGTTTCTTGGGCAACTTTCCTAGAGCCGAGCTGCAATCTTGTCCCATCGATGTTCCAGCGATATTAAGTCCACAAACGAACTTCGTTAAGAACACACTAAATTTCCATGAAATGATTGTTAATTATGGCCGGTGGCAATCGGCGTGGCAGTTCAGGGAAAGACAGCCTGTCTCAATGTACCCTAACAGCGTTTCCCAGTTTATGATCGCTGGTCGGGTGCGTAGGTCGAACGAGACTGGCGTAGTCGGGGAATTGGGTCAAACTATTCGCAATTATGACAGCAGGATATTATTTAACCGGGCGGTGGTTTTCTTAGCCGTAAATTTCTGCAGCAACACCGCTCGAACATACGGCACGGAGCGGCGACGGTAAACGCCGGCATGGTATTCCGAACGACAAAGCGCTATACAAACGCAGCGTCGTGCCACCGGTCAGGGCCGGACTTTGACACGCATTCGGTATTTTTTTTTTTTTCCACGATCTACGTAGAACCGAGGCTATGCACTCCAAGACACGGTAGCTTCTGTGAACGACACAGACCCACACTATAACTGACACCGAGAGAGAAATATGGTAATAAAACATACAATCCACGGTGCGAGGAGTGAGAAACGCAAACGCAGAATTACTCACTACAAGTGCGCTGCGCGCGCAGGCGCGCGGCGTGTATCTTACAGTGTATCAAGAATTGCGAAATCTCCTCCGAGAAAATTGACGCGAGAAGCAAAGAGATAACATTCAAAGTAATGCTGCATTGCTCCGCCTGTAAGGAGAACCGGACCGCGCATAATAATAATCCATAAGTAGTATACAAATTAAAATTTAATTAATTACTGTTTTTTTATCATTTATTTTTTATATTCTCAAAGACAAGTTGAGTCGCTCGGACTGTTAGGAAAACCGGAAGCCGTATAATGGATAAGTAGTATATTTATTTATTTATCTACGAGACACGCCCTTTTACACAGAAAATACTGATGTAAAAAAATTATGAGTGCTTTCAGGACAGTGTCTAAAAATTAAAAAAAAAGTTATGCATTAAAATTTTCTTTTTATTTGAAATATTCTTGAACCGCGAAAAGCAACGAGATAACATTTGAAGAAAAGTTGCAAAGCTCGGACTGTAAGGACAAACGAGTCGCATACAACACAAAAAAAATTGTAAATTTAATGTACCAAACTGGAAGTTTTTATGCCAAAACTGGTACATTAAATTCAATGTACAATTCCGATGAAAAATGAATGTACTTTTCCATTGAAATTAAACTAAATTATTAAAAGTAAAGTACTTTCATAGTAAAATTGAAGCAAATCATTAAAAATAAATTTCTTCCAATATTTTTAAGACACTGAACATAAATTTTTCATTACAACTGTCCATTAAATTTAACATACCAGTTTTTTTGCCTAAAAACTTCCAGTCCAGTATGTTAAATTTCATCCGAATGTTTTTTACACTCAATGTATAAGTGGTATAAAAATAAAAAATGTAATAAATAAAATATAATAAAAATGTAAATAAATCAATTTCAATTTTCATTTTTGCGGATAAATTTTTATCCATGCAATGTTGTTCCTATTGCAAGCGTGTGACCGACACGTGAAGCTTATCGTGCGCTGTCCGAGACCGACAAAGTAGGATACGTCGTCGTTTTGGAAATGTGCACATCCGATCGTTCGTTCCGCATGTGAAAGATGACGACGTCAAGGAAGTCTCGAAGAGCGTTCTATCGTCTATGCCCGTAAGGGTGACGACGACGACGACGGCGCCGTCGTCGGCTCCGCGAAGTTGGGAGGCGCAGTGAAGAAGCGGCCCGGAGGAAGGGAGGAAGGGAGACCGAGCCTGAAATCCACTCCAGGGTAGGACACGGGGGAGGGTCTGAGGAATGAGAGGCGCGCCCGGCGTGCACATTCGACGCGCGGCTTTTCACGGTCAGGCATATCGATCGTGGTGAGCGGAGGCGCCGAGCCGAGGGAGCGAGAGACGGAAAAGAGTAAAGGAGCACGAGCGAGACGGGGAACGGGAGTCTTGGAGTGCATCCAGAGGGCGTTGAACCTATTTTGACTGTTACGCCCGAAAGACCGATCTCCCCGGAATTTCCTTTCCAATTATGCTCCTTGACGATTTAAATCGAGACTGGATTTAAACGCGAAATTCTGGACCTCGTATTGTTAATTAATTTCCTTTAAATTGAGTGGTGTTTAGACGAGAACTATATAGTGGGGAACAGAAATCAATGATGCATGGGCTGGGCCATATTCGCCAATTTTACCCTACGCAATAAACGGTTAGTATCGAAAAAGCAGAGTCTTTGATGGACGGGGTGGAGTGGACCATTCGTCGAAGACGTTGACGACTTAAATCCACGCTGACGAAAAGCTGAACCTCAGCTTGTTAATTAATTTCCTTTAAATTAACTGATATTTAATTTAACTGATATTCTTTTAAATGAAGTGATTAAGATTAACTGATATTCCTTTAAATTAACTGATAACAGTAAGCATCGGAAAAGCAAAAGCCATTTATGGACGAGATGGAATGGACCACGCTGGACCTCGTCTTGTTAGTGAATTAGCTTTAAATTAATCGATATTTATACAACTATTGATAGGCGGGTTGGTTCCCATGTTCCTATCTATGTTATGAATTATTGAGTTGCCAAAT
Source organism: Ichneumoninae sp. A BG-2022a (assembly GCA_030522665.1). Lineage (NCBI taxonomy): Eukaryota > Metazoa > Arthropoda > Insecta > Hymenoptera > Ichneumonidae > Ichneumoninae sp. A BG-2022a. The sequence goes on along the minus strand of JAPYZC010004599.1, from coordinate 5,900 downwards.
TATATTTATCGTTATTAATTTAATTTCACATATCTTCCGAAACCAAAAGAGCATGCATATGACTACATATTACGTTACACAAATTTGAAAATGTACGGTTTTCTTTATCAGTAAAAGAACAAATCCGTCGATAAATTATCAATAAATAAAAAAAACTATATAGTACAAAAGTTTGAAAAGAGTATAATATAAAAGCGGGGATTATGGACCACCCCTATCGGCACCCAAAATCAATGATATATGAATAGAGCGAATTTGACCAACCCTTACGAAATGAACATCGGAAGAGCAAGAGTCATCAGCGAACGAGGTGGAATGGACCAAGTCGCCGAAGGCGTCTGTCGGTCCGAATCGCAGAAGCAAGAAGGACTCCGGATAGCCAGCTTCTTCATCCGTCCCGCAGTTGCACTTACCGCAGCGTTTGCTGTTGCCTTCCATTTCCATCTACGCCTCAGCACTCGAGAGTCTCGCCGCGCAAAGCGCTCTGCCGCTCGCACATGCCCTAGCTTGGAATAAATCGTTTTCATTACTCGAAGCGATATAACATCCCTGCAGTTTGCATACGCCACGCCGTTATCGTGTAACATTCGTTGCGCACCAAAGTCGTAACTTTGACGAACCAATTGAGGGCCCGCTCAGCGCGAAATCTCAACGATTGGATGCATTCTGCCTCCGCTCCGGGTATCGTTGAACCCAGCTAATTCTTTGCTGTAACGCGTCGTTTTAGTGCCAAGCTCGACACTTCGTCGTCGCTCTCAACGCTTACCCGGCTCGGTGCCATGAGCACTTTTTATTACCGATGAGCGATCCTCTTCCGGGACTCTTTCTCATAAATTCTCATTTGCCGTCTCCGCTAGGAGTTTATCGGGTGCATTAAGGGAATACGTCACATGGTCGCCTCTTAATGGTGGGGGTGATGGGCGCAAGTTGCTAGCAGTGGTTGAGCCCCAGATATCTATTCATATGGCGGTTCGAAGCTTCTTCATCTCGTAATATCTTCGAAAATCTATGGTTAGAGCTCGATTTTTTAATTTTTTTTGTGCGTCCCTAATAATGTAAAGTTAATTTAAAACAAAAATTCTAATAATACTTTATTAGCTTTTTTTCTAAATGAACATTACACCTTTATGAGGGACGCATTAAAAAATAAAATCGACCTGTGTCCATAGATTTATTTAAAAAAGTAAATATATATATTTTTTTTTAATGTTGCTTTTCACGCGACACCATACGAAACTCATACTAATTGACACAACTTTAAGCTCATGTAATGAAATTCTTTAAAAAAAAAGCCTCATTCATTGCTTTATAACACGCGTGATTTTTGGTTCCAAAAGTATACTGTAAAAATATATTGTAAATTTAACGTACTGGATCTTGAAATTTGCTAACGTTACTTACATTAAGTAAACTTTAATGTACTTTGCTTGTATGATTTACAAAATGTATGTAAAAGCTGTTACGCATCGTCAATATTTATAACTAAATTTCGATAAATCCACGTAAAACTACTAAAAAACCAGATATAAAAATTACGAGTCTTTTGCTTCAAATTTAAAAAACATTTTACGAAAAATACTAATTCTGTAAAATCGCAACGCACATGGGTTCGAAATTTCAGAAACACTTTATGTAAAAAAAAGCTTCCAATACTCCATTAATTATCAAACTAATTTTTGTTCACAGTGTAAAAAAAGTCGCTCTACAACATCCAAATTCATGGATACAGCGCGATTTTTTTTGCGTCCCTTATATTTCCATAACTCGTACGTTTGGGGATTTGGATGGTTACGGTAATCGGGAACCGGGTGCGCGCCGGGGTTTCCGGCGAGCGTCTCGCGACGAGACTTTATTGACGAGCGCCGCGTCACGCCGTGCGACACGAATGCTCGACGCGGGCCGCAGGGAATTCGAGAAGAAACTTCATCGAGTCCTCGTCCGAACTTCCCCCGACCTTCGGTGCTCCCTTTTTGGTCCGGCGTTACCCGCCGGCGGAGCTTTTTTTCTCCCCCCCGGCTTCTTTTTCCCGCCGAGATCGTGAACAAAGTGGGAACGAGTGGGAATAATTATAAATGAAACGAAAGCGACGAAAAGAAGGGAGGATCGGGTGGGACAAAGACGGAAGGCACGGACGATGTATTTCGGTGCATCGGAGGCAGCGGCGGTAACAGCCCGACCGCGCGGTGCATCGCGCACGCATGCGGGGTCGGGGTGCGCGCGCGCGGGCGCGCACGCTCGCCCATTCGAGGTCAATGCCCGTCCTTACTCCCGCGGCCCCAAGGAAGCGGGGCTGCTGCGCTCGGCCCGCGGGAAGGGAGAGACGTCGAGACACACAGCAGTTGTACGCACAGGGACGAGAAACAAAGTATCCGTCTTTAAAAAAAAAAATTTCGGTTTCAAAACGTAATTTTTTTAATTTTATTATTATGTGTTTTTTTTTAATTCGATTAAATTGTATTATTATGTGTTTTTTTTTAATTCGATTAAATTTTATTATTATGTGTTTTTTTTTAAATTCAATTTATTGGGGTTTTTTTTTATCAGGTTATCGGCCATCCGAGGTCAATGCCTGCCGTTACTTTGGCGGCCCAAGGAAGCGAGGCTGCTGCGCTCGGCGGGAAGGGAGAGACATCGAGACACACAGCAGTTGTACGCACAGGGACGTGAAACAAAGTATCCGTCTTTAAAAAAAAATTTTTGGGTTTCAAAAAGTAATTTTTAAAATTTTATTATTATGTGTTTTATTTTTTAATTCATTTTCTTAGGGTTTTTTTTTATCAGGTTATCGGCCATCCGAGGTCAATGCCTGCCCTTACTCTGGTAGCCCAAGGAAGCGGGGCTGCTGCGCTCGGACCTCGAGAAGGGAGAGACGTCGAGACACACAGCAGTTATACGTACAGGGACGTAAAACAAAGTATCCGTCATTAAACATTTTTTTTTGGGTTTCAAAAAGTAATTTTTAAAATTTTTTTTATTATGTGTTTTTTTAAATTCATTTTCTTGGCGGGTTTTTTTTATCAGGTTATCGGCCATCCGAGGTCAATGCCCGTCCTTACTCTGGCGGCCCAAGGAAGCGGGGCTGCTGCGCTCGACCCGCGGGGAAGGGCGAGACTTCGAGACACAGCAGTTGCACGTACTCTGTGAGAAAAAAAATTGTTGGGCTAACCAAATGTCGCGGCGAGACACAGCTGCACTGTGAAAAAGATTTTGGTGGAAAATTGAGAAACGGTATTGGAGCTTTTTTTCACGCCAATCGTTTCTGAAATTTCAAACACTGTAATTTTACAGTAAAATTTTGATCGTTAATGAAATTTTTTTTTGCGATTTTTGAGCAAAAGATTGGTGATTTTAATATCTGTTATTTTTATTTTACAAAAAAAAGTACATCGATGTTCGATTAATTTAAATAATATAATCAAATATCAAGTTCCAGTACATTCAATTTGAAACATTTTTTCTCCAAAACGGTTTTATAAAATAAAAAAACTATTTTGTATTTGATTAACGCAGTTCGCTCCACAATACGTCATTTCATAGAATCGTTTCGGAGAAAAATGCATTCAAAATATTAACTCTGACTCTCGCACTTATGTGTGTTTAGCCTTTCCTTAAGCACCACTTGCGCAACTTTCGGCAGGCACGAAAAATGGCACTTTTCATGCATGCGTTACAACAAATTACGGATCCGTCTTATGAAATTTCTACTGTTTAAAAAAGTTTGTGTTTTTTTTCATTATCCTGTGACCTACGTGTCCTTGGTTACCAAAATGGGAAAGCGCAAGGTACCATAGACGAACGCTACAGGTATCGCCGTTGACGAGCTACAAACAGCAACGAAAGCTCCAGCATCGGCTGTGAGGATGGGCAAACCTCGAGTTCGCACGGCGACCCTTTGCTCGGCCATGCAAAATTAATAGGACATTACGGCCATACTCGGTCAGTGTATAGTTCGAGATTGTAGGCACATACGCGCGGCACCCACTGGAGTATATGAACCTCTATACAACACGTGCCGCTTTGCCCGTTCATATTGCCAGTTACAGTTGCTCCTGTCAGAGATAGAGCTCTGACTGCTATTAGGCAGATACCAGGCAGGCTACGAATCCGGAAATAACGCCACAGAAATAGCCCTTCACGGCGTGTGCCACGACAATTTGACCCCCATTTTTGTTTCCATTCGCGACGACGGTTTGACTCTTCCGACTGATGGATCGGACCTAGCAGTCGAAAAGTCACTCCGATGACGTACTAATAGGCACGTACGTAAATTAGGCACGCCCAGAAAACATTAACAGGGTACACTGTCAATAACAAAATCACTATAATTTGAAATCCATTTTTTTCCATTTGCGACGATGGGTTGACTCTTCCGACTGATGGGTCGGATTTGTGTGACGAAAAGTTGCACCAAGGACATACTAATAAAATAATACTAATACATACTAATAATAATAATACTAATACATACTAATAATAGGCAAGTGGATTTTTTAATTATCGGCCGATTAAATCTTCGAGCACCGAATATAATTTTTTTTTTTTTTTTGAAACTAATCGAACCATATTGGGGAATATGAAGAGTTTCTATTCTCATTGCGTTCTATACGCACTCAAAAAAATAATTTATTTGACAGCAGCCGTTTATTTGGTTTAAGTACAATATTTCTTTGATTTACATAAATATTTTTTTCATTTAAGTAACTGTTTACTTTGTATTGGTCTCGCCCGTACTTTTTCCGTAGGGTAGAGCGGGGCAAAATGGGACAGTGGAGCAGAACGGGACAGAAAATTGGGATGCCTCGATGGGGCAAAATGGAACGACCCACCGATGCATCCCGATTGCCGGTCCCGTTGAGACCCGCGTACAGAAAAAAATATTACACTGTAAAAAATGTCTGCATCGAAATTAATGTACTTGTATTGGAAGCTTTTATGCATAACCTAATATATTAAATTTAATATACAAATGTTGTGTAAAATGAATGTACGGTAAATAAAAATTAATAAATAAGTGGTATTTTTAATAAAAGTACTTTAACAGTACTAAATGTATTTAAAAATTACTTTAAAACTACTGTAATTTTACATAACATTTGTGCATTAAATTTAATATACTGGTTTATGCATTAAAGCTTCCAATATCGGTACATCAAATTTACAATTTTTTTTAACAGTGTAACAGAGTAGGTTGTTAGTAATAAAATCAAGTGCGACCAAGTGGGTTTTTCATTTTCGGCAAATTGAATCCTCCCGCACTGAATACAATTTTTTTTTTTTAATAACGGTCGAACCTGTCCGGTGAATATGAAGCGGCACATTCATTGCTTTCTATTCTCTCCCCGTGCAACTGAATCACCCGGCAGTCTAAGATATTCTCAATGAGCAAAGCGGGGAAAGGGCCGATGGGTCTCGCACTTGCGACGCACTCGCACGAAACGGCCGTGCGAGTGTAGGACACGAGCGACGTCGGCGATCGTGTATGTACCTGACCATGCAACCGGCTCTCTCCAAGACCATGATCGCACGCAACATACATAAATTACGAGGAACGAGCGCGCGCACAGCGAGCGTACATACGCTCGGTACAACGTGCGGGAAAGAAAGAGACGGAGACTGAAGTAGAGGCGCGTTCCGCTGCACCGGTGAAAGTTGCCCGAGGTCAATCTACCGCCGCGCGTACGAACGCACGCGTGCCCGGTGGGCACGTGTGTGAGACACGTACGCTATAATTTCCATACACGCGCGTTCATCCTATTCGTCGGGTAAAAAAAAGAAAAAAAAGTGCGACTTTTTTTTTGGTAATTAAGGTAGTACTAGCACAATGACTGACGCCGCCTAAGTTCGAGAGAAAAAAGACAAAGATTACAAACACTTCTCAATGAGAAAAAAATCTGAAAAAA
>JAPYZC010004598.1:0-10070 GCA_030522665.1 Ichneumoninae sp. A BG-2022a | reverse complement strand
TTTTCAGATTTTTACACCATCAAGAAGTACTTGCAATTTTCTCTTATTGTTGTCGAACTTATGCGAAGTCAGCGCGCAGCGAGACTCCCTCCTTAACACGTAAATCAATGATATATGGACCGATCCATATTCCCGACTTTGACCCTACATCCGGATTTTCAACGTCGTTTTGCCCCACTCACCATGAGCGGTCACCATCCAAAATTTATTGGAAATAAAAAAAAATAAATAAATTAAATAAATTTATTGGTTTTGTCTCATCATCCCATTTTGCCCCGGTCTCGTCTACGCAAAGCGAGGTTAAGGGACAGGAGACATATCCCAGGTCGCGGTGGCCTGACGTGAGGTTCGAGGAAATACCGTGGCATTTCGAGGGTGCGTTCGTGATTGGCGCGATTGTCATTTTAACAGAAACCCTTTGATCCTGCTCGGCCACCCTGACTTCATGCACGAAACGCTCCCGTAACGTCGTTGCCGTATTGTACAATGCTTCGCACATGTAAACGCTGCCATGCATGCATTCGTGTTCACGTATATGGAAAATAATTCTCCGTACACCTCGCTCCCTGGAGACAGAGGAACGAAAGCGAATCACGCTGTCACGGTATTTAAAAAAACACAAAACATTGCCTTCAATTTTTTCCAATTTTTCCTTTATTTTCGGTCCCTTTGTCCCGCCCCAGGGATTCGTCCCTTTTGCTTCTGCGTTCGCCGCGCCTGGATCGATTTATCCGGAGCTTTAATTGGCGGTCGGACTAGTGCGGAAAAACGCCTTTCTGAGCACACTTTGCAAAAACGAAAAGCGTGATTTTCGTGAATTTGTTGTGAAAAGAGCAAACTTTACACGCATTCTAAGCACGCTACGCAAAAACGAAAAGCGTGATTTTCTTGAATTTATTGGGAAACGAGAAAAATTTACACGCATTCGTGATTGTGTCCTTGTTTACGCTTTTAGACAATAATTCTCCGTACACCTGGCTTCCTGGGGATAGACAAAGGAGAGTGAGTCACGCAGACACGGTATTTAAAAAAACATAAAAGATTGCCTTCATTCAATTTTTTGCAATATTTTCCTTTATTTTCGTTCCCTTTGTCCTGTCCCAGGTTGTTTTGCTTTTGCGTTCGCCGCTCCTGGATCGATTTAGCCGGCGCGGCTTTAATTGGCGGAGGAAACCGACATACGGGTTTTGAGTCCTTTCGCCATCGCATATTGTACGATATCGTATTGCACACCGTACGTAATGCAAAATTCGAGTAGAGTTACCCGATCAGGTTCGAAAAATGTGCACGCCTCTATACATAAATGCGTTTTTGTTCACGAACATAGTAAAAAAAATGTGTACATTTAATACACTTTTTTTATCGGCAAACAACCACAATTATTTTCTCGTTAATGTTGCAATAAAATATTTGGAACATTAACAGACATTTTTGTAAAATGGACAACATTTTTTTGGTAAAATTAACAATAACAGAATTTCGAAGGTTTCTGGACAAGAAACTTTGGTACCCACTTTGCAGTGAAAATGAAAAATAATTCTTCCTACACAAAGAACAAAAATCAATTGAGTCAATGAAATGTGGGCTTACGGAGGGCGAAACGAATGTTTGGTTGATCGAAAGGAATACCTCGTTGATCGAACTAACAGGCCGTCGAATCAAATGTTTCTTTGCTTAAAATCGTTCAATCGTGACCGCACTGTGCTTCCCACCGTGACAAAGTACAAATGATATTTACAAATATACAATTCCGCTATACCTCCCGTTCGGCGGGGTGTTGTTCAAAACGTCGAAACGCCAAAGGCTCCGGTGATCGCGGAATGACGCAAGTCGATCGAATCACATCCGAATCTAATCGCGCTGGACGGAACGTACACTATTTTAACAGGTGTTTTGTTTTCTGCTAATTAAGCAAATGGTAACAATTAAAGAAAAATATGTTGACGTTTACGGGGGGAAATTAAAATATGGGGATATCGAAATATGGTAAGATGGAAAGATGGGAAAATGGAAAAAAAGAAAAATGAAAAACTGAAAAAATGGGAACATGAGAAAGTTGACAGCTGGGAAAATGGGACAAAATGAGAAAAATGGGAAATACTTACACTCCGTTGTGCACACCGTTGCGGTAGTATATAGAAAAACAATGTCGTTCAATCGCTATTTATTTCGTTCAATCAACCAAAAATTTATTTCGCCACCCGTAAGCGCTCACTTGTTGTCTCAATTGATTTTATTATTATTATCAATCGATTATTCTCAGTGTACACCTCTCGTCCTGGAGATAGACGAAGGAGCGTGAGTAATGTCATTATAAAAAAAAACCGACATTGAGAAAAAAAAAACACATAAAAAATTGTCTTTATTCGATTTTTTGCCATTTCCCCTTTATCTTCGGTCCCTTTTGCTTTTGCCTTCACCGGCTCAGGCGGGGCCGTAATTGCCGACGGAAACCGATATATGGTTTTTGAGCCCTTTCGCTATTGCATATTGTGCGGTATCGTGTTACATACTGTACAGAATGATAACGATTCGCGTCGAAGCTCCTTGTGAAATTCGAGCCGAGCCACCCAGAGATGGGTGTAGCCAGTGCTTAGTACGCGTGGTACGCGCACGTTAATGGCTCGAACTGAATCGCGGTTCGAGGTGGGTCTTTGCGGTTGAGTTTCCTTTGATCATGTTCGGCTGAGACCGGGTGTACCCATCGGGACAGGGAATGACGTAATAATTTCGTTAAAACCGAAAATTCCCGTGTTAAAGGAGTGAAGGTGAACGGTCCCGCGTTTCGACGATAACCGAGGGAGGGAAACGCGGTTTAATGCGGCACAAAGTATCGCGCACTCGAGCTTCAGGCTATCGTCAAAATATCCCATATTTTTCACTCCATCTATCAGATATGCAATGCACAATGGTATTAGTACGACGCACGAGAAGCGAACTGCTTCGGAGACACAAAGCGGAATGAGCGACTCGAGGAGTTTTATAATGACAAAATTAATTTGCCGCACGTATGGCGGGTCGGGACGAAATTTAAAACACATGTGTGGGACAAAAATGGACTTTCGTGAAAGCGTACTAAAAAATGAATACATTTTCCAATTATGTTGTAGATTGAGTATGAAAAATTGTATTGGACTATAATGGTCAGCTTCGGCCAAGCGGTGTTTGGGTCGAAACCGAGGTTCGCGAAATTTAATTATATTTCGAAGGGAGTTCATTCAGCCCCGCTACATTTGTTCGCCGAACCTCGATGAAACGGCGGTCGGCGTTTTCGATATTTTGCCGCGTCAAAATCCCTCATATTTTTCACTCCATCTACCAGATACGCAATACACAATGGTATTAGTGCGACAAACGAGAAGCGAACTGCTTCAGAGAGACAAAGCGGAATGAGCGACTCGATGAGTTTTATAATGACAAAATTCATTTGCCGCACATGTGGCGGGTCGGGATTAAGCTTAAAAAACAATTTTCTCAGAATTTTAAGTAATCGTTGTTTTTTGTTCTATAAAAAAATAAAAAATAAACGATTACTCAAAAATCTGAGAAAATTCATACGTATTCAGAAAAATAAACGAATCATTTTCATTAAAAAAAAGTTTTGTTGCCGGGTAATTTGTTAACCAATTAATTATTTGATGAATTTGTTAATAACATTTTGCAATTATTATTATGCAAAATTAATCCTCTCAGTATCTTTAGTATACATGATTTTTTCAGATTTTTACACCATCGAGAAGTACTTGCAATTTTCTCTTATTGTTGTCGAACTTATGCGAAGTCAGCGCTCAGCGAGATTCCCTCCTTAATTATCTCATAGATAAAGTGTGAACAATTTTGTCCGTCAATAACGTCCACGTTCGCCCAAGCGGTGTTTTGGGCCGAATCCGAGGTTCGCAAAGTGTGATCACATTTCGAAGAGACTTCATTTTGCTGCGATGCTTTTGTTCGCCGAAGCTCCATGAAACGGTGGTCGTCGGTTTGGATATTTTACAGCATCGTTATAGGAGTTGCATGGAGAACCGGAGATATTTTCGCCGCATTGATTGGAGCCGCGTTTTTCCTAGTGATAAAGACCGGGCGAGATGGACAGCGGTGGCAAAGAGAATCGGGCCGAGGGAGAGAGCGACATTGAGTTCGGGGCCAAACGAGCGGAAGCTGGCGAACGGCAATATAAAACAGACCGAATGGATCATACTCGCGCCCGTGGAGAGGCCTGGTTCGGTGAAGAGGCGTGCTTCGCCGTGCCCGCTGAAACGCCGCGTGTGACCGAGACGACCGTGCGGTTTGGATTTAGTGGCTTCGTTGGGCTCTCCCCGAGGAAACCGGAAATGTTGGGCGTTGGGCGTAGACGCCGAACGCTTGACAATGATTGATCGCGAGCGGGAAACACGGAGTGACAAAACTGGCAACGGTGAGTACTCGTTCAACCAACCCGGAAAAGCTTCGAACCTCGGCACCGAAACGTTCGGAAGTTACAAACACAATGTCGCCTGTTTTCTCGCACTAGTGCGGAAAAGTGCCTTTTTGGGCACACTTCGCCAAAATGAAAAGCGTGATTTTCGTGAATTTGTTGGGAAAAGAGCAGACTTACTCGAGGAGGTTACGAAATTTACACATCCAGAAAAAAAATTATTTGACGTCTACCGTTTATTATAAATGTTTAATTAAATGAAATAAATGTTTATTTAAATTAAATAAATATTTTACTTAAACCAAATAAACGGTGACCGTCAAATAAAATTTTTTTTTGGGTGTTGTTTACGCTTTTCTTCGTTGGGTTCTCCCCGAGGAAACCGGAAATGTCGGGCGTTGGGCGTGGACGCCGAACGCTTGACAATGATTGATCGCGAGGGGGAAACACGGAGTCACAAAACTGGCACCGGTGAGCATTCGTCCAACCAACCCCGAAGAGCTTCGAACCTCGGCACCGCAAAGAACATCGCACCGGTAACCCCGCAACGTTCGGAAGTTACTTTCTTTCCGAGCCCGCGGGTCGACGTCTTCGGGTGAACTCTGCGCCCGGCTTATCTCGAGTATCGGAGAGCAATTCGAACTATTAAACAAGATTCGATAATTCGTAAAAAAAAAAAAATGTTTCATAGAAAAATTAAACTTCCGCGGGAGGAAACTCAAGTTTCTTCAACAATGGATAACGAGGAGGGAAGTTTGGCGAGCTTAACGGCCGCCGAAGGGGATTTTCGTGTCGAGTTTTACTTCGCCCTTATCCTCGGCTGTAAAGCGCTCTTATCGTTCAGACGTATTTATTATGTGTGTGTATGTACATTCATGTATATCGTATATATATTCGTTATATACTGATTGGGACCGAACAAAAGTTAGAAAACTGCTTGCGTTCGGTTATCGGCTTCGATCGACTCGTGCTCAATAAAATTTCAACCCTCTTCCTCCCAGGGGCAAAAAATTCTTCTCCCAAGTTTCACTGAACTCCGCTCGGCGGGTTCGACATTGACGAGAGATTTTGAGGGCTCGACAGGTACCTCGAGGGCTTGGAATTCGCTACGAGATGGATATCTCGAAACCGCGGCATGCGTGAGACGACGAAAGTTTTCGCGTATCCAGAAATGAGCAGTTTTAGCCGACATCAACCCGCTCCACATATCGGGTCTCTTCGAAAATCGTGCATATTTTACACGCAGAAAAATAATTTTTTTGACGGCCTCCGTTTGTTTGGTTTATGTAAAATATTTATTTGATGTAAATTAATATTGATTTCATTTTAGCAACTATTTACTTAACTTAAATACATATTTATTTAAATGAAATAAATATTTTACTTAAACCAAATAAATGGTGGCCGTCAAATAAATTTTTTTTTTGGGTGTAGCGACTCGTGAGCGAGAAACGTTGAAAAATAAAAAAAACTAAATTGTTACCGACCGGTGGATGCGCAGTTGGCGCACGGCTCTGGTCGTCCCCCAAGTCAAGCTGATTCGTTCGCGGTCAGTACTTGGATGGGTCACCATATATGATACCGCTTAGTCGTGCACTGGGTGGCGCATCACTTAGGATTTACATCCACTTTCATATGCTACAAAATCTGAAATCTCAAGAATATAGCGTATGGGAGTGATTTAGGATCACTCCCGGGCTTAGGATTTTCGAAATCCACTTTTATACATACGGGCTTAGGATTTTCGAAATCCACTTTTATACATACGGACTTAGGATTTTCGAAATCCACTTTTATACATACGGGCTTAGGATTTTCGAAATCTACTTCCATACATTATCAAAACCGAAATCTGGAGAATATAGCGCATGGGAGTGATTTAGGATTGAAATCCACACCGATATGCTAAACGGGCTTAGGATTTTCGAAATTCACTTCTATACATTATGAAACCCGAAGTCTGAAGAATATAGCGTATGGGAGTGATTTAGGATTGAAATCCACACCCATATGCTATACGGGCTTAGGATTATCGAAATCCCCTTCTATACATTATGAAACCCGAAATCTGAAGAATATAGCGTATGCGAGAGATTTAGGATTATAATCCACACCAATATGCTACACGAGAGTTAGGATTTACGAAATCCTAACCGACCGTTCACCGGGAGGCGCTTTCTTCTGAAACTTTGGTGTTTCTGCACTCTACTCAAGTGCAAAAATACCGAAGGATCAGCAGAATATGGCCGTCTGCCCCGGCATGGGTTTTGTCGTAGTTTCGCCGTGTCCCCGGCAAATGCGGTACAGTGTAGCTAAGTCGGCTGCGGACGCACTGGAAGTTAGGTAGTTTAGCTGAGTGCGGGTAGGAAGTGGCCAGGGGGAGATCGGGATTAGGTTCCGTAAAAACCCGGAAGGGAAGGGGAGAGCGGGGCAAAATGGAACAGTGGGGACAAAACACGATAATGGCGCAAAACGCAATTTTCCAACAACTTTTTAATAGTGGCGATGGTGGTGAGTGGGCAAAACGATGATGAAAATCCGGATGTATCGTTAGGACAAAACGGAGCATCAACAAATGATTGGAAAATTGAATTTTATCCCAACTGTCCCGTTTTGGCCCACAATCCCATTTTGCCCCTCCGCTATACGGTGACATTTTCACCGAAAAAAAAAATGAAAGTCAACATTGTTTTACAGTAACTACAAAAATGGCAAACTCGAGTAACTCGGTTCATCCTCTTCGTCGTGCGACTGCCCATGCGCCAACTGGGGCAAAATGGGGCAACGGGGCAAACGGGGTTTTTGGGAAAAACTAAATTTTCCAATCATTTTTGTAGAAAAGCCTGATGTATCCCAAAAATTATTGGAAAATTACGTTTTGCCCAAAAACCCCGTTTTGCCCCGTTGCCCCATTTTGTCCCGCTCTATCCTACAGATATTACATAAATATAATTAATCACTCAGCTGTTCTTCGATGCGGAAGCTGCACATGGTCCTCCGGCCGTGGTCGGGGGGGGGAGGGGGGGGGGGTCGGACGATGTATAGCAAAAGAGCCAGCGAGTGCTTTACCTCGTCGGATCCGCGCCTCCGATGTGCCGTTGAACTTTCGGAAAATGAGATGGAAGTTATACTGAAAGCTTTTCAGTGGATAAACTCGAGTTAGCAGTAGCGGGACGGTAGTGGTAGTAGCTAGTGGGTAGCACCGGCATCGGCCACGGTCTGCGCAACGTCGGGCCAAAGTTGGGCTCGACAGTTCTGGCGTTATATCGCTGGAAACTACGCCGGACAAGGGGGGCGCTGCAGCTGCGCTGCAGCTTCGGACGATGATTAGGAACGAAATTGAATCTCTTTTGTCGATGAGAGACCATCAACCTTTGACAACTCCCCGCGGACTTTGACATCTACACAATGTGGATACCTTTATTGAGCGCAACCTGCAAAGAGGAAATAAAATCGATTGGGCCTGCGAAATATGCGCTTACGGGTGGCGAGTCAAATGTTTGGTTGGGCGAAAGGAACACCTCGTTGGTCAAGCTAGCGGTGATTAGGAACGAAATTGAATCTCTTTTGGCGATGAGAGACCATCAACCTTTGACAACTCCCCGCGGACTTTGACATCCACACAATGCGGATACCTTTATTGAGCGCAAACTGCAAAGAGGAAATAAAATCGATTGGGTCTGCAAAATATGCGCTTACGGGTGGCGAGACAAATGTTTGGTTGGTCGAAAGGAACCTTGTTGGTCGACGCGCCGTCGAATCGAATGTTCCTTTACTTGACACAACAATTAGTTCACTCGATCAACCAAGCGTTTGTTTCGCGACTCGTACACTTATAGAAAGTGCAGTTGAATCAACTAGAGATTCGAGCAGGGACACTCAAATAAATATTTTGTTGCCTCAAAAATATTTTTGTGTATTCATCCGAAAAATTGTCGAACTGAGCCATTTTTTAGATGTATCGACAAAATATTTATTTGAACGTCCCCGCCCGAATGTTTGGTTGGTTCAATCGATTTTTTTTTATCAGGCTGCGCACATGCTGCAAGCAGCCGTTGATCAATTATTGCAAGTATTCAAAACTATCGTTGAGCGTAATGATCTCGGTCGGCGGTCTGTTCGGAAACTTTTTTTAGAACAGTTTTTATTTTATCTTCGAGTGGGAAAAAGTTTGAAAGGAAATATATGGAAAATAATGTAATCGAGTCTTATTGCGAAGTACACGGAGAGAAAAAAATTTTGGGACAGCAAGAATTATGTTACTATAACTCATTTATATATTTATAATTTATATATACTTAATAATATAAAATAAATATATATTTATAACCTGCTTAACATAGGGACAGCAACATTTTTTGCTGTAGCAGCCAAATATTTTTGCTGCCACAACAATAAACTATTAACGATCTACGTTTTCTTAAAGAAACAGATCTATTTTTCTCCGTGTATATTTCATGGATAAAAAAAATGTCGGTTCCGATTTTCTCGATGGTTTTCGCGTGTAGAAACAGCTGCGTGCATTCCTGGGATCCACCTCGGCATTCCGAGGGCGCCGTCAGGACACGGGCCAACTTCCCCCCTCGCTCCTCCCTGATTTCCGCAACCTCGTGGCGTCTTTTCATTGTCGACCTTACGACCGAGATTATCGCATAACCAGCGAAATCGTATAGAGGACCTATTCAAAAGCTTTCGCTGTGCCAACCTCTTATCACCTCTCTGTCGTACAAACACCCTGAAACCGACCTGTGTCCCTTTAACGCAATTCAATAATCTCTCCCCCTCTATTTTTCTCATCTTCCAATCGGACTTCCCGGTAGTTGTCTCATAATTAACAAGTGTTAGAGAGACAGAGATCACTTGCTCGATAACCACGATAATCGACAAGTCAGCCCTTGACGAGTCTCGAACAGTTATATATTTTGTCAGATCGATTACCGAATTTTGTACACGTTTTGTACTAACTTATTCCATCGAATAAAAAACTGCAATTGTAAAATGAATTGTGTGATTTGTCCCATAGTAAAATCCCACGTGACTCAAATAAATATTATTTCACTCGGTGCGTAAAATGCGGTTTTACGCACGCTGCTCGTACGTTATACAACCTCATTTTCATACCTTGTGAAATAAAATTTCGTACGATACTCGTGCATAAAACGTTTTCTGAACTCGTGTGATTGTTACACTCGCCTTCGTCTCGTGCTGCAAACTGACACTCGTCAGAAAAAGTTTTATCGTACTAGTATCGTAATGTCCAATTATTTCACTTGTTATTAATTACGATTGTCTCACAATTAATGAGTTTCAGTCGAGCGAATCTAATACATCATAAACAGTAGTTTATTAGTTGTCCTAAAACTAATTGGCGCCCCATTGAAACAGATAATTTTATGCCGTTGTACCTTCAAACCGTAGACCCAGGCCGCGTCACGTGTAGGATCCCAATATTCCAATCAAGTCTACTAAGAAAAGAAGCCTGTCTCAGTATCCAAGAGACTTCAATATTAAACTGATTTAAAGTACGAGGTATAAGCTATACACCAGCTTCACCAAGTAATTAATAATAATAATAATAATAATAATAATAATAATAATAATAATAATAATAATAATAATAATAATAATAATAATAATAATAATAATAATAATAATA